>JAJOZX010000008.1:2332500-2522500 GCA_023014485.1 Bathynomus jamesi | reverse complement strand
CATAATAAATAATATGATCCTTGAATGAACGTTAGAGTGGAAAACATTCATTAATTATAAATAAAAAAGTACTACCTACAAATAAATATTTAAGAATTAGAATGGTACCATTGCAATTTAATGTACTTTACTCCTAAGCACAAATATTCTTCCCTCATATTTGTAACAAATTTAATGAAACTGCAAAAAATGTGTATCTTCAGTTTTCAAAAATTTGCACACAGACTACAGTTTAGAAATATAAAACAATGAGAATGGCACCTTTCCAATTTAAGGTATGGCACTTTTCATAAAACTGTGACAATGATGATAATGAAAATATTAAATGATAGTACAATTCAACCTTTGGTTGGACAAAAATCATGAAACTTGGTGCAATTATTCAGTTTTTTTTTCTACAGGGACATAACCTTTATGAAATTAAGTAATGAATCTAGGCAGCAGCTGTTTATCCTTCCACACAATAAAAAAAAACTGGTTGGTAGATAAATGGGTACCCTGAGTAGCCTCCTAGTAGTTAAGAGGCTGGGCTGCTGGTGGGGCATGGTTCAGATTCCACAATGAACTGTAGGTCTAAGGAGTAAAGTGGAGTGACAAGCTTGACCTTCATCAGAATGAACAATTTGGGTGGAAGCAAAACCAAGGTAATTATGCTTGGTTAACCAAGCATAATTACTTGTCATGGCCATGGCATTCAGTGTTGCAGTAAAATGGAATGAATTTTACATTCAATAACTGTTTAGAATTTCTAGTTTTTTGTTAAATATTTTCTTTGAAGACCCTGCCCCTCACATCTCTCTATCAGGAGAAATTACAAGGAGTGAGCTCAGGTAACAAGGACATACAAGACCAATCATGAATGTGGGAAGGTATGTTAGAAAGGACTCTCAGGTCAAAAGTCTCATGCACAAAGTAAAAAATTATATTTGTTGTATGGAGTCTTGTGCCATCTTGATGAAACCAAACTCTATCTATATCAGTGTCTTGGCCCATAAGAAATGGGTTGATTGTTCACTATCAAGTCATTTGGCAAAGGGGAAGATACTTTGCAGTATTGTGTGCCTGTAAAAAGAACTATCTTTCCATAATAACTGCCAAATTTCATGAACCCCAAGTTAATACAATGATTTTTGGCCAATTAATGTTTGTGTGTGTGGCATAATTAATCATGCTGCACTTAATGACTGACAATAATATGAGCACTGTACTGCTTAGAAGGCATCTCACTTATCCAATGTTGCACTAAAATCATTAATTATTCAATTCACTACCAACTCCCCTGTCTAGGATGAACTAGCTCCACACTGAAATTGAATTTACTCTCTAGACCAGATAAGAACCCTGTATAAGAGCTAGTCTAAGTAAGCTCATTCAATTCACATGGCAAAAAGCAGTATGGTGCATGGAAGCAATGAGATAAAAGCTTAAGGTGCAAAATGAATAAAATTCCTATAAATGTTAGGACATTTAAAAAAATTATTTTTAAACAAGGAAACTGTGGAATAATACGTTTACTGTACTTACACAAGAAATATGGATCATCCTTTTGGTAGGAAAGAATGTATTTATTGAGAAATAACGTTCCTGCACTGAATATATACCACAAACCCAAGAATAATATTGCATGAGGATTTTGTAGACCCTGCTTTAAAAACTTGTGTGATGGCTTCAATGGTAACTCCTTCATTTGTGATGTTTCATCTATTAGTAATTCCTTCTCAGCCTAAATGAAAAAAAAATCCTACAGCATTACAATATACTTAAAAACTAAAAAATTTCTTAATTTATTTAAATTAACATCGTTTCAATTAGCTGAACTAGTGTCCAAATTTAAAACTTTAACTATTCTTTAAAAAATGGCCTTCCACCAACTTATATTAACTGCAGCTTGATAATTCAGCTGAAAAGCTAAATAAGTACTGATGCATGTGTATGAGCAGCAGGGTTGGTAAGAAGAAAAATATTAATAATGATAATAATGAAATAAGTGCCTCAGAACACAGTTTCTTTAACTACAGTTCACTCTCAACTATCCGCAAATGTCAATGATCCACACAAAATTAGCCAAAGACAACCTTTGTTACCATGGTAATGAACCCACAGCATGACAAAGATGGAAGTGACAATGAAGATGAAGTAAAAATGAAAAAAATGGCACAATAAAATACAAAATTGAACTTTTATTTATCCTTATTCTATAACCTACTACAGTTATCCCCTGACCTGCATTAATTCAAAGATAGATGAGGAAATTTCCCTGCCCTTCAAAAATAATAGCAAAATTTTTCCATCACCCAAAGTTTTATATATATATATATATATATATATGTTAAGCCCTCCATCTATGGCCTTGGTTGGTTTGGAGTTAGAGCTATTGAAAAATTTATTGAAATTTTTTTTTTTTTTTTGAGAGATTATATTTTTATTTAGGTGCAATATTAAGGCTAAGTTTACTTTAAATAGAGACAGTAATTATAGAAATAATAATGGCCCATTTAGACACTGTCAACATAGCTACAGACTTTTTCACTGTAGGCTGCAGTGGTTTTAAGGTTAAAATTTGGTTGGCAGCCAGATTACTAACTATGGTCAAGCTAAATTCATTAAAATTAATTTAGATTTACCAAAAATGAAGTTGCCAGTTGAACGTTACCCTTTCTGTTTCTAACTAGTCCATAAATTTCATTTAGTTTCCAGATTTTGAATTTTATTTAAGTCAAGTCACTATTTGGCACACTGCTGTTATTTATTCATAGGAGCTATTTCCCAGACCTAGGTTTTGCAGTTTAAGTTAGACTAGGGCTGTATTGCCCTTAAGTTTTTTCTTTTAAAGGTTTAAGGTTTTGAAGGTTTTTACTTGTTAAGTTAGGGCTATATTGGCCTTAAGTTTTAATAGGGGCTATTGCAGCCATTTAATTATTTGGTTAGGGCTGTTGTAGCCCGATTCGAGTTTCTTCTAGGTACCTAGTTTTAATCTCTTACCTTAGTTATGTATTTTGATTAAGCTACTTACACCTAGTTCTGGTAGGCCACTATTTAGTTAAACAGGGTTTTAGTTTTTAGTTTAATTGCAGTGGTTAATATTGAGGTTTAAAGGTTGACTTTAAGTTGCCCGGTTAGTTGGGGAACTACGAGAATTTTTTATGAAAAAACTAGCCCACTTGATTCAGCAGTCAAAATTTTTCGATGTCTAACAAAGAGCTCAGTTTTTCTTTGTTTCAGAAACTTTTTCTTTCTTCTTTTTGTTAATTAGGGAAACCCAACTTCACTATTTTGTTGGTTAGAAACAAAGGTTATTATTTTTATTCTATATTTATTTTGTGGTAAATATTTGTTTTGTTTATATTTTATTTGGAAATATATGTGGTTATTTCTACCCAATTTTTTTTTTTTAACAGGGGCATTCCATGACAGATCAACCAAAAATAAATAAAAAGACGCCACTCCGACTCAGATTTGGGTGAAAATTGGTATAGAGGGCTAGTTTGTGTTCCAAATCCACTGGTTCAAACAAAAAGGCTATGTCTAATGGTTTTAAGTTATTGGCCCCCAAAAGTTTAGGGCCCACCCTTTACCATGCCCACTTTGACAGGCAATATCTCCCACCCAGTTAATCATAAACTGAACATATTATACATTTTTGGAATCAGCAAGACTAGCTCTATCCAATGATACTAATTTTAGCTTTGTAAAGCAATTTTCAAAATTTTATTCCCCATCTCCCCCATTTGCTTGACCTCCTACCCCCCCTGGACATTAAAACCCCCAATTTTTTTAGGAATATTAAACTTTATATTATGGTTGATAAATAAAAACAATAAAAAGGGTGGGTATCATATAAATAAATTTAAAAATCAACCAAAAATTTATTTTGAACAATTTTTTGCAGCTTTTATACAAACTAAAATTATGTTGTTCATTACCAATTAAAATTACTACTAGTAGTTTTTAAGCATTTTTCAGCATTTATTTATTCAAAGTTTAAATTTTAAAGAATACATATGTAACAGAATCAAAAGTGAGTACTAACATCTTTATTCAAATGGTGAATCCTTTTTATTCAATAAAAAGTTAGCACCTTTTGAAACATAATTATGAAGACTATCTTTCGTGGTTTACCAAGTCACTTAATCAAAACTTAAATCAATTAAATGTTTGCAATCCCATATTGTAATAGAAACATACAGCTATATTCAAATAAAGACAATTACACATATAATTTACATTTTCATGTCATTTGTGCTCATGGTATTTATGATACATCAAATAAACAGTGACTAATTTCAATAAAAAACTTGGTGACATTATATTCATATTAAAACTTGTGAATATATGCTCAAATAAAACTTAGTGGCATTACATGAACTTTTTAATTCTCCTTCTCTGAAAACATTTTGGATACATAGCGTTCCAGCCTTCAAAGTTGGGGTACTTAGAATACTCAAAATATCATGTCTTGAAATATGGCAGATGTCTCTTATTTGTGGGAAATAATATCTGCTAAATCCAGATGGGTTTAAAAAATCCCTTATAGTAATCAAACTCTTCATTGTACTCTAGTACAAGCCCCAGCCATTGAGAGTTATTGTAGGAGCAAACTATGTATTCCCCAATTTTGGGGTTCAGAATGATTGAATCTTTATTTTTATTTGCATTAGTGGCACACTTCACAATTAACCTCTCCTCACCTTCATGATCAGAAGATAATTCAAAGGCTTTAATTTTTGTAGCACTAACTGGCACAAATTGGTGAAACTTTTGGGTTCCAATTAGTTGGATACTATTTTCAAACACAAATGTAATTTATGCCCCCAAAGAACAAGGAGTTACAGAGTTCCAAATAAATGTTGAAAATATACACAAGATAGAATATAACATGATTAAATATAAACAATATAAAACCATTGCACTTCGGTGGAAAAAGTAGAATCAATTGAAGATTTTATTGGTTCTTTAAGCACAAAAATAGCAAATTTAACTCCATTATTATGTGGCCAAATCTCAAAATTATTTTCTTAAAAGTTTAAAAAATAGTTTACCCTACAATGAAGCAATAGTTTTGTGTGATTTTTCAGAAAACTATTCTTTCATTGGACAAGATGCAGCAAAAGGCTTCCACTGGGAAAATAGTCAATATACAGTGCATCCATTTATAATTTACTGGAAGAATACTACAACTAATGAAACTATGCACACAAGCTAGTTGAAGCTACTGCTTTCTTTCACCTGATACCAAACATAATACAACCATGGTCTACTCATTTTTAAATGCCCTCATTCCAGACATAAAGAAGTTTCATCCTCACATTAACAAGTTACATTATTTTACTGATGGATGTGCAGGCCAATATAAGAATCAATTCAACTTTGTCAATATATGCCAACACATAGATGACTTTGGGCTCAAGTGAGAGTGGATTTTTTTGCCACAAGTCATGGCAAAAGTACTTGTGATGGAATTGGTGGAACAGTCAAAAGAGCTGTAGCCAGAGCAAGCTTGCAGAGAACTTTCAATGATCAAATCATAACACCAGAGGCAATGTTTCATTTTTGCTGTGAAAATTTGGAGAATATGAAATTCTTTTTAATTAAACCTGAAGAAATAAAAAAAGTGGCAAAATTCCTAGGCAAAAGGTTTGAAAATAGTATCCAACTAATTGAAACCCAAAAGTTTCACTGATTTGTGCCAGTTAGTGCCACAAAAATTAAAGCCTTTGAATTATCTTCTGATCATGAAGGTGAGGAGAGGTTATAATTGTGAAGTGTGCCACTAATGGCAAATAAAAATAAAGATTCAATCATTCTGAACCCCAAAATTGGGGAATATATAGTTTGCTCCTACAATAACTCTCAGTGGCTGGGGCTTGTACTAGAGTACAATGA
The DNA here is from genome assembly GCA_023014485.1 of Bathynomus jamesi. Taxonomy (NCBI): domain Eukaryota; kingdom Metazoa; phylum Arthropoda; class Malacostraca; order Isopoda; family Cirolanidae; genus Bathynomus; species Bathynomus jamesi. The sequence continues at coordinate 2,516,617 of JAJOZX010000008.1, read as the reverse complement.
AGAGTTTGATGACTAAGATAGATTTATTAAACCCATCTGGATTTAGCAGATATTATTATTTCCCACAAATAAGAGACATCTGCCATATTTCAAGACATGATATTTTTAGTATTCTAAATACCCCAACTTTGAAGCTGGAACGCTGTATCCAAAATGTTTTCAGAGAAGGAGAATTAAAAAAGTTCATGTAATGCCACAAAGTTGTTTTATTTGAGCATATATTCACAAGTTTTAATATGAATATAATGTCACCAAGTTTTTTATTGAAATTAGTCACTGTTTATTTGATGTATCATAATATCATGAGCACAAATGACATGAAAATGTAAATTATATGTGTAACTGTCCTTATTTGAATATAGCTGTATATGTTTCTATTCTAATATGGGATTGCCGTGAAAGATAGTCTTTATAATTAGGTTTCAAAAGGTACTAACTTTTTATTGAATAAATATATATGTATTCTTTAAAATTTAAACTTTGAATAAATAAATGCTGAAAAATTTGTTTAAGAACTACTAGTAGTAATTTTAATTGGTAATGAACAACATAATTTTAGTTTGTATAAAAGCTGCAAAAAACTGTTAAGATAAATTTTTGGTTGATTTTTTAAAATTTATTTATAACATGATACCCACCCTTTTAATTGTTTTTATTTATCAACCATAATATGAAGTTTAATATTCCTAAAAAAAATTGGGTGTTTTAATGTCAGGTGGGAGTAGGGGGTCAAGCAAATGAGGGCGATGGGGAGTAAAATTTTGAGAATTGCTTTACAAAGCTAAAATTAGTATCATTGGATAGATCTAGTCTTGCTGATTCCAAAGATGTATACTATGTTCAGTTTATGATTAACTGGATGGGAGATATTGCCCATCAAATTGGGCATGGTAAAGGAGGGGCCTGTAAACTTTGGGGGTCAATAACTTAAAAACCATTAGTCATAGAGCTTTTTTGTGTGTATCATATATATATATATATATATATATATATATATATATATATATATATACACTATATGATCAAAAGTATTCGGACACCGTATGGTTTTGGGAAAAATGGTTTTATTATGGCATTTAGTAACCAGTAGGTCCACCCTTTGCTTTTATTACAGCGTCAACACGTCGAGGCATACTTTCCACCAGTTTTCGGTAAGTCTGTGCAGGAATGGCTCGCCATTCCTCTTGCAGAGCTGATGCAAGAGATGCAAGTGAAGCCGGGCGTGGTGTGCAGTTTTGTATCCATCGCTCCAGTTTGTCCCACATGTGCTCGATTGGGTTGAGATCGGGGCTCTGAGCAGGCCAGTCTAACAAATCCACCTTATTTTCACGAAACCAGTCCTGCACACGCCTCGCAGTATGGCAGGGAGCTTGATCCTGTTGAAACAAACAATGGCCATCTCCATAGTATTGCCACAGTGTAGGGAGGGCCGAATTGTCCAGAACGTTGAGATAAACATCAGTGTTCATGGTAGTGGGTATAACAACCAACGGGCCGAGCCCTAGCCAGGAAAAACAACCCCATACCATGATGGACCCTCCACCGAACTTCACTGTTGGATGTACACAGTCAGGAAGAAGCCGTTCTCCGGGCTGTCGCCACACCCAAACACGCCCATCAGACTGGAAGAGTGAATACCGCGACTCGTCGCTCCAAAGAACAGTTTTCCAGTCCTCCACGGTCCAGGAACGACGGGAGACACACCAGGCCAAACGATGCATGGCATTAACTTTTGTAATCAGTGGCTTGTGTACAGCTGCTCTACCATAATAACCGAGTCTGTGCATCTCTCTGCGGATAGTTACAGTACTAACGGAGGTACTGGATGCTCTTCCTACCTCCTCAGCGATGGAAGCGGCAGAGGACATGCGGGACTTCTTGACATGTCGTACCAGACTACTTCTATCACGTTCCGTCAGTTTGCGTGGTCGTCCGGAACATTTTTTCGCGTTAGTTGCACTGTCGTGCTTCCATCTCATGATAACATCCGCTACAGTCGACTTTGGTATATCCTGTTTGGCTGCAATGTTTCGTATAGAAACGTTACTTAAATAACATCCGATGACGAGTTCACATCCGCGCGGCATGGCTTCACAACAGTTACTGATAACTTAACAGAACACCTCAGCATTATAGTTTCACCACGCTTTTTCCCAGCATACCTTTCGGTGAAGGTGATATTTGAAGAAATGCAGATTTTCCGGGGTGTCCTAATACTTTTGATCATATAGTGTATATATATATATATATATATATATATATATATATATATATTATATATATACTGAAAAAAACCACGAAGGAAAGGAAACAGAATGGTACTCAAGCGCTTTTGCCTAATGACATCCTCAGGAATATTATATCTATATATATATGAAAATTATTTCACGAAAGTAACACGTAAAAAATATTTATGATGAATAAAACCACGAAAAAAAGGAAACACAGAATGGTGCTCAAGTACTTTCGTCTAATGACATCCTTAGGAACACTGAAGTACATAAAGAGTTACAGCCTATATATAGGTTACAGAAAAAAAAAAATATATATATATATATATATATATATATATATATATATATATACACACAATAAACAGAAAAATAAAATTAAAAAATTAAAGGATTGTGGAAGGGGCATACAAATTTGCAAGGAAAAACTACCGATTTTTAGCACAATATCAAATGAATTGTTTCCAACCAATGTTATAAAAAAAAATATACAAATTTATACTGGAAATCTGCCCGGGTTTTAGCACTCTGCCCTTCTTGTATATAAAAATAAATTGAAAAATAAAAGTTATTAGAGTAGCATACAAGTTTACCAAAGATTTAGCATTCTACCCTTCTTATCTAAATCTGTTCTGAAGGAATTCAAAACAACAGGATTGAGTTGAAAAAGACCTTTGCTTATGTTGAAGTTATTTGAAAGTTGGATAATAGCAGACACCAAGAATATTTCTATTAACAATGTTGCTAGAGTGAAATAAAACTGAAGCATTATTCCAATCAATACAGTGGGATAACTGACAAATGGACAAAAAGGGCACTGGATGACTGTCCTGTTCTAACGGAATATTGATGCTGTTTTATACGTGCGCGCAAATCCTTTCCCGTCTGACCTATGTAAAAGGAATCACATTGTTTACAACCAATTTTATAGATAATGCCTGAATTATTGGTAGGGCTATTTTTTACTATGATATTTTTCACAATATTGTTATATGAAAATACTACATTAATATCCAAAAGTTTAAGTACATTAGCAATGCCTAAAAAGCCCGGGAAAAATGGATGTACCAAAATATTTTTTGACAAAGTACGTGTTTTATTATTGACACGATAGAAAGTTCATTTTGCCTCGTTGAGACAAGATTCCATAAATGCAGATGGATAACACAGATCACTTCCAATACCGTTGATTTTTTCCAATTCGGCATCGATATATTCCGGACTGGCGATCCTAAGGGCGCGGAGAAACATTGATGAAAAAATGGCCTTCTTAGTGGGGGTGTCATGTCCCGAGTAAAAGTGTACGACCTGTACGTAGGACAAATTGTTTTTTTTTTCTGATAGATACTAAACTTAAAACCTGGGCTTTCCCTATGTACACGCACATCCAAAAATGGGATTGAATTGTCTTGTTCCACTTCTAAAGTAAACTTAATGGAGGGGACTTGATCATTTAACTGGAGGAGGAAGTTATCCAGGTCATGATTCATGGGCCAGATACACAAAATATCGTCAATGTACCACAACCAAGGGATGCCAACCCCCAGGATTCTCGGAATGTAAGTAATTTCGAAAAACTCCATATAAATATTGGAGAGGAGGGGCGATAAGGAGTTGCACATAGCCATCCCAAACACTTGTTGATAATACTCGTTATTGAAAGTGAATTTACAGTCTTTGATGCAAAGCTTAATAAGTTCCAAAACAATGTGTGAAGGTAGTGGCAGGTCATACTTATGTAATTCTTGGGAGAGAAAGTCAAGCATATCGTCAATCGGCACTTTTGTAAACAATGAACAAACGTCAAAACTGATCAATCTATCATTAGTTTCAGTACGTGCATTATTCAATTTTTCAGTAAGATCCATGGAATTTTTTACATGTGAATCAGAGATAGTTCCGAGAATGGGGGACAAGACTTTGACAAGCCATTTGGAGAGTTTATAAGTAATAGAGCCCACCGAGCTAATAATAGGGCACATAAGGTTGCCAGGTTTGTGGGTTTTAATAAGACCATAAAGGTAGGGCAGAGAAGGTGAAGTGGACATGAAAAGTGGAATTAAGTCCTTATGATCTTTGAGAATGCGTTTCAAGCCACTATTAAATGACTTGATGACGTCATCCTGCGGGTTCTTCCTAAGTTTGCTGTATGTGGTGGGGTCCTGGAGAAGCTCGTTCATCTTTCTGATGTAGTCCACTTTGTCCATAATAACTATGGTGTTAGCCTTGTCTGCTTTAGTAATATGGAGCTCCCCACCTTTTTTTAATTGTGAGAGGCTATTGCGAAAACTTTTAGGAAAGTTACCTTCATAACTACTATTCGCAGCACTATAAATAAGGCCTTTAACTATGTTAAACAAATACTGAGGGAGATTACATTGTTTTTCAAAACAAGTGAGACTAACAAATTTGTAAAGCTGAAGGTTTTTTAACAATAAAATAGGACATACCATATCCAAGGGCACTTTTTGCATTGTCACTAATATTTTTCGAAGAAAGGTTCAAAACACACTTTGAACTTGCGTTTTTACTCCACTGACTATTTCGAATGAGACTTTTAATTTTTTGATCCAAAATGTTACGAAGTGAAGAAGTTCTCCGACACAACTCATTGTAAATTTCATCAAACAAAGGTTGGATCCACGGTTGGGGAATAATGGTTACAAAATTACGTTTGGCAATGTTTAAATTTTTGAAGGCGGACCACTCATTTTGTCTGGTGACTTCAATATGTTTCTTTAAAATTAATCTGCTGAAGTTGTTGAATGGATGGTCGTCAATTTGTCTGAGGCGAATCGGAAGGAGGGATTTGGGAAGAACTTGCTCCTCTAGACAATTAGTAAGAAACTTTCATCAGATACGAATTGCATGCCCCTTCATTAATGTAGAAGAAAACACGGACACAAACAGAGACAAGAGAGGGACCAGCAAGCCGAAGGAATGCGTGGTGTTCATTATATGAAAATTATTTCACGAAAAGTAACACATGAAAAATATTTATGATGAATAAAACCATGAAGGAAAGGAAACACAGAATGGTGCTCAAGCGCTTTCGTCTAATGACATCCTCAGGAACACTAAAGTACATAAAGAGTTACAGCTTATATATAAGTTACAGAAAAAAAAAATATATATATACATACAATAAATGGAGAAATAAAATTAAAAATTAAAGTATTTGTTTAACATAGTTAAAGGCCTTGTTTATAGTGCGGCGAATAGTAGTTATGAAGATAACTTTCCTAAACGTTTTCACAATAGCCTATCACAATTAAAAAAAGATGGGGAGCTCCATATTACTAAAGCAGACAAGGCTAACACCATAGTTATTATGGACAAAGTGGACTACATCAGAAAGATGAACGAGCTTCTCCAGGACCCCGCCACATACAGCAAACTTAAGAAGAACCTGCAGAATAATGTCATCAAATCATTTAATAGTGGCTTGAAACGCATTCTCAAAGATCATAAGGACTTAATTCCGCTTTTCATGTCCACTTCACCTCTGCCCTACCTTTACAGTCTTATTAAAACCCACAAACCTGGCAACCCTATGCACCCTATTATTAGCTTGGTGGGCTCTATTACTTATAAACTCTCCAAATGGCTTGTCAAAGTCTTGTCCCCCATTCTCGGAACTATCTCTGATTCACATGTAAAAAATTCCATGCATCTTACTGAAAAATTGAATAATGCACGTACTGAAACTAACGATAGATTGATCAGTTTTGACGTTTTGTTCATTGTTTACAAAAGTGCCGATTGACGATATGCTTGACTTTCTCTCCCAAGAATTACATAAGTATGACCTGCCACTACCTTCACACATTGTTTTGGAACTTATTAAGCTTTGCATCAAAGACTGTAAATTCACTTTCAATAACGAGTATTATCAACAAGTTTTTGGGATGGCCATGGGCAACCCCTTATCGCCCCTCCTCTCCAATATTTATATGGAGTTTTTCGAAATTACTTACATTCCGAGAATTCTGGGGGTTGGCATCCCTTGGTTGCGGTACGTTGACGATATTTTGTGTATCTGGCCCATGAATTGTGACCTGGATAACTTCCTCCTCCAGTTAAATGATCAAGTCCCCTCCATTAAGTTTACTTTAGAAATGGAACAACACAATTCAATCACGTTTTTGGATGTGCGTGTACATAGGGAAAGCCCAGGTTTTAAGTTTAGTATCTATCGGAAAAAACAAACAATTTGTCCTACATACACTTTTACTCGGGACATGACACCCCCACTAAGAAGGCCATTTTTTCTTCAATGTTTCTCCGCGCCCTTAGGATCGCCAGTCCGGAATACATCGATGCCGAATTAGAAAAAATCAACGGTATTGGAAGTGATCTGTGTTATCCATCTGCGTTTATGGAATCTTGTCTCAACAAGGCAAAACGAGCTTTCTATCATGTCAGTAATAACACTTGTACTTTGTCAAAATATATTTTAGTACTTCCATTTTTCCTGGGCTTTTTAGGCATTGCTAATATACTTAAACTTTTGGATATTAATGTAGTATTTTCATATAACAATATTGTGAAAAATATCATAGTAAAAAATAGCCCTACCAATAATTCAGGCATTATCTATAAAATTGGTTGTAAACAATGTGATTCCTTTTACATAGGTCAGATGGGAAAGGATTTGCACACACGTATAAAACAGCATCAATATTCTGTTAGAACAGGACAGTCGTCCAATGCCCTTTTTGTCCATTTGTCAGAGTTATCCCACTGTATTGATTGGAATAATGCTTCAGTTTTATTTCACTCTAGCAACATTGTTAATAGAAATATTCTTGAGTCTGCCATTATCCAACTTACAAATAACTTCAACATAAGCAAAGGTCTTTTTCAACTCGATCCTGTTGTTTTGAATTCCTTCAGAACAGATTTAGATAAGAAGGGTAGAATGCTAAATCTTTGGCAAACTTGTATGCTACTCTAATAACTTTTCTTTTTCAATTTATTTTTTATATACAAGAAGGGCAGAGTGCTAAAACCCAGGCAGATTTCCAGTAAATTTACATATATTTTTTTTTATAACATTGGTTGGAAACAATTCATTTGATCTTGTGCTAAAAATCGCTAGTTTTTCCTTACAAATTTGTATGCCCCTCCCACAATCCTTTAATTTTTAATTTTATTTCTCTGTTTATTGTGTATATACAGGGTCCGCAAAAAAAAAAGGAGCATGACGAAAATTGCTCTCACGCCCGCATTTTTTGCTGGACCCTTAAATGTTATATATCTAGCTAAAGATAAAAGAGCCCAGAGTTGTATAAAACAAATTTCATCAAAATCGGTCATAAAATAAAGATTTTATGGCCACAAACATGCAATGACTAAAAAAAGTGAATTTCCACGTAAAAATTTAATGTTTTTCTCATTACAAATTATTTTTTTCAGATGCCTAAATAATTTTAATCAATAAAAATGATAATATGCCCTTTTCTAAAGAAGATAAAATATTAATAAAACATTATAGACTTGATAAAAATTATGGCGCAATAAAATTATTACAAGAGTTTCCGAATAAACCATGGTCGAAAGGAGGTTTGGACAAGCTGTTAAAAAAAATCAACGAAACTGACAGTACTGAAAGGAAACAAGGAAGCGGGAGGCCAAGATCAGTTCGAACCGAAGAAAACATCAGAGATGTGGAACTAAGAATTTGTAGTCAAGAAGGCAGACCAGGGACTCACATGACACCGTCCAGAATTGCTAATGAGTTGAGCATATCCGAAAGTAGCGTCAGAAACATTATTAAAAACGACCTTGAACTAAAACCTTATAAATGGATACACGGGCAGAAATTAACGAACAGAAAAGGGTTGTTTGTTCTGAACGCATGTTAAGAAATATCACTCCCGAAAAAGTAGACCTCGGCTTTTTTACTGACGAAAAGAAGTTTACGGTAGAACCACCGCGAAATTCCCAAAATGACAGTGTATTCAAGAGTTAATCGTAAAAATGAAATACCAGATGATAGACTTTATGCTACCCATAATCATTTTTCTGCCAGCATAATGGTATGGGTCGGTGTGTCTAAACTAGGCAAGACATCTGTTTTTTTCGTAGAGCCAAACATCAAAGTAGACGCCCGCTATTACACTGAAACTTTGTTGGAACAAATGCTGCCTGAAATGAGATGATTGGCGAATAATGGTTACTTCTTATTCCAACAGGATGGCGCTCGGGCGCATACCGCTAAGTCAACTATTGAATTTTTAGAAAATAATGTTCCTGAATTGCTTTACCCAAAAGATTGGCCCCCTAATAGTCCAGATTTGAATCCCGTAGACTACGGAATATGGGAAATGTTGGCTGAGAAAGTGTACAAGCATAAGATCCGAAATGTCGAACATTTGAAAGAAGTTATCGTACAAAAATGGGAAGAAATTACCCAAGATCAAGTAGATAAAGCTATAGATCAATTTAGGCCCCAATTACGAAGGGTTGTAGAGGTTTCTGGCAAACATACCGAACAATTTTTTTAGTCTTATAATTTCATTTTCTTTGGAAATTGTAAAATTATATGACATGTTGTAGTAAAACTTTTATATTTTCTTTTATTTTTGACGTATTGACATGAAATTTGGTACTAACTTAGTTTATTTGTTGCTTATTTGCCTAAAATAAGTTATTTGTCATTATGTGTAAAAATAAATATACAGTAAACATTTTTGTCATGCTCCTTTTTTTTTTGCGGACCCAATATATACAGGGTGAGTCAAAAGTAGCGCCCGATTTCTGTTTTTTCGGCTGTCAGATTCTTTCTGGGAAGTCATGAAAATTGCAAGTAAAACAGCTTGGTACAGTTACGTAATAATTTTCCCCCGAATAAATGGTTAGATAAACATGTCATTCATTTATTTCTACCTTCTTGTACACTGTAATACAAATGGCAAACAAACAATCAATTGTCAGAAATCGGGCGCTACTTTTGACTCACCCTGTATATATATATTTTTTTTTTCTGTAACCTATATATAGGTTATAGGCTGTAACTCTTTATGTACTTCAGTGTTCCTGAGGATGTCATTAGATGAAAGCACTTGAGCACCATTCTGTGTTTCCTTTCCTTCATAGTTTTATTCATCATACATATATATATCTCATTAACCTCAATGTTGTTCCATGTGTTGGTCTCTCTTCACACGAAGGTCAAACTGGTGGCCTCGGCTCTAGGTCTGGCTTGGTGGAGGAGTGAGTATATATATTATATATATTATATATATATATATATATATATATCATGAGGAACTTAATGTTAATGAAATTGCCATAAAGGAGTGTACTGTAACAAAATTTCTTGGTGTAATACTAGATAAAAATTTGCAATGGAGTGATCATGTAAATTATATATCGAAAAAGATTTCAAGGAGCACTGCTATAATGTTTAAACTTAGAAATGTAGTCCCTAAACAAGTTTTATTGACTATCATACTCTTGTTCTTCCTTATATAACATACTGCACCCTTGTTTGGGGAAACTCCGCTAACAATGCATTAAATGGTATCTTTGTCATCCAAAAATGAGCAATAAGGTTATTATCTGATGCTGATTTCCTTGATCACTCTAGTGCATTATTTAAAGAGCTAAACCTACAAAAGCTCAACAATATAACCAAACTGGCACATTTTATTTTTATTTACAAGTGTAAGAACAAAATCATTAATTTGCAATGGGTAAATAGATATTTTGTAACTCATCAAGAAATCCACTTGTATCAGACCAGAAATTACATCAAAGCTTGTTATACCTCAATTTAGATTGTCTTCATCTCAAAAACTACCAATTTTCATTGGATTGAAACTATGGAATGACTTGCATGCCAATATAAAAAATATTGTGAATGTAAATTTGTTTAAAACAAAGTTAAAATCCTGATTAATAATGGCATACTAACAAAAATCTAGGATTAATGTCCACTAATATTGTTTAATATTGGAATACATGTTTTAACTATTAATAATACTTATTTACTTATTATTATTAATTTATAACAACTAGCTGCTTATTTTTAATAAGAGCCCAGTAAAACCTAAAGCTTAAGGGCCAAATTAAATAAAAATAAATAGTCAAGCTTCACAATTATTCATGTCATTGTAAATTAAAAAAAAAAATTATTTACTTTATTATTGTTAATAAAGGTTATTCTATCTATATACCAGTGGATTTGGAACACAAACTAACCCTATATACTAATTTTCACCCAAATCCGAGCTGGAGTGTTGTTTCGCATTGGTTGATCTGTCCTGGAATGCCTCAATCTTCTCATTTCTCAAGTCTTTATTAGTTTTAAATTCATGTGTTTTTTAATTTCCAGCCATTCAGCTTTCGCAGCCTCTAGTTAAATCTAGTTAAATCTAATTAAATCAATCTAGTCAAGCATAGGCAGATACTATAATTCATGAAAAAGTGCTTAAATCATTGTAATAGGGCATCTTGCCAGAAACAGCTCTGGGATAGTGTTAAAACCTAGTCCAGTATTTAGCCCTGATACTCCCTGCTGAACTCGAGAAAAGGCAAGATCATAGTCTATTACTGAAGCCAGAAGGTATGTTTTAAAGTTTAGCACTAAGGATCCAGAACTCAAGTGTTCCTTCTAGGCAGACAATCCAGTGTTGTGCACAAGTCCAAATTTATTGAAGCATTGCCAGTGTGCTTTGGCTTATAAACCTTTAATTAAGCTATTGCACGTGAATTCATTAAGTGCCTAATGCCTATACACGTTGTCTTGTTCAGATAAATTGGGAAATAAACAAGTGAGAATAATTCCAGTAAATACAAGACTGTTAAAATCTAGAAACCCTCCAGAGGTTAAGAAAGTTATTTAGAATTCTAGGGTTTTGTAAATAAATCATCTTTAGTAAATAAATCATCTTTATATGCTCATTATCCTCACTAACCTTATTAACCCCATCATCATGTAATTTAAGATTAGTTTCTTATTGTCTAGAACCTCCAGAATACATTGTAAATAATTATTGATGCAGTTTTTTGTTCAACTCTAGAAATTTTATGGGAGGTTTAAAGTTGTTCTGTTAAATCAAGTTGTAGGTAAAACTGAAAAACCTAAATTTCTAGTTTGCTTTCTATAAATCATTAAATATCAGTCATGGTACATAATGGGGAGATCAGTTCCACATTTGATCATCACAGGGAATAAGACTAGATAAAAAGTCATACACTGGAATAAGGTTTACTAAATTTGGTGGTATTTTCAAGTCAAGGGAAAATTCTTGAATTAATTTTCAGTAGCATAGGTCTTGCCTGTACTGTGCTTATTCCCATTTATTCTTGTTTATCCTAAGTCCTTTCTTTTCCTTTTCTGCCTGAACACCTTTTTTCCTTGCACCCACTCCTTAACATTCCAGCATATACTGTTTGCTTTCCATTGCTTGAATGCACTGTGGTGGTCTTGCTCTTCCTGCTTGACATTTTTGTGAATGGTCCTTGCTCACTTGGTGTCCAGTGTACTGCTTGGGAAAAGATCTTTGAGTCCAGCTTCATCTCCTGCCTTCCAGTCTATTCACTTTGCATGTACTTTGTGGCTGGCCAGTAGAATTGGATTCCTACCATAGGAAGAACTGTTCCCAGTGTTAAATCTAGGTGGGTTCTCTAGATTTCCCACAATAGTGGTAGAATGGTAGAAAGGAACATTTAAAGAAGGAAGGAAGGTTATGGTCAATGCTGAGGTTCTCAACCTGTGGTTTGACTTGAGGAAGGGCCAACAAGGAGACAGGAAGAAAATTAGTATTCTGTTTCATTGGACTGTAAACAGGAGGAAGATAAGTCTTCTGTTTAGTAGGAGGAAGAGAAAACTTTCTGCAGGTGTCTGAAATAGTACTGCAAAATTTTGATTTTCAAACCTTCTGATTAGAAGGAACAGAATTGAATGAATGTTGTCCTGTAGAGTGATGCAAAGATGTATCACTCCCTTTAGTGGGAAGAGAAGAGCAGCAATTTTCTTCCGAATTTGTCAAAAACATGTTATTGGTGCATGGCAAGATTTGAACCTCATTAAGACAATTAGACTCAAGGTCATAAGCTGAGCTTGCATCATGTCCAAGAGACATATGCAAGTTCCTGCCTAACTGTAACCGAAGGGGGTGACTCACTCTCAATGGAGTCACAGGGGTCTACTGTGAAGACATTCAAGTCTTCATGCTCAAAATTACCAAAGGTATGTTGGCTTTCTAGTTCCTCATTCACTGGAATTGGAATAGAACAACTGATGAAGAATCTTCCCCATCTAATAGCAGTTCCTCTTTATTTTAGACTGGTTCCAGGGAGTCATTTGGGCTCTCTGAAACAATTCTTTCACCCTCAGTCAAAAAGAGTGAAGAGTAGGGGTGACAAACATACTTGAAAGGTGGGTTCTCTCCTCAAATTAGGCCTGCTTCTCTATCAGCCACATAGAAATTGTGCATAATAAAGAAATTCATCCACAGTATTAAATTTCCATCCCAGTCTCCTTCAGATATGACCACAAATGGGGTCAGATAAGGGACTGAATCAAACTCAATAGGAAGAATAATTTCTCCTGTACTGTATTCTTCCCAATGTAGCTGTCTTAAGTAACTTCTTGTATACATCTTGTTTAATGTAATTCGCCTGACAGCAGTCATCAACAAGAGCCAAAACCACTTGGTTGTTGACAGAAGTTTTCATGAAAATTTGTGAGCTCGTCAAAAAGCACCATTTCGTGATCCCAAGAAGGCATTTCCAAAATATATGAACATACTTCATCTGGGTCATCGATGGTTTTGCGTGGAGTCCAGAAAGCTTCTGACCATTCCATCTTCCTAAATCTATCCATTTTCTTCAAAACACAACAAAGGAAAAGAAAAATGGACTTACAAATGAGGAAGGCAAAGCGAAACAAAGAAAAAAAAAAGAAAACTTATCCCTAATACCATATATACAACAGTATTGAAACGAAAAAACTTAAGCATGACATTAGCTATTTTGGTTTAAATAAACACTTCATAAAGTCATCCCAAATGAAGATGCAAAACTTACCTGTTGATTTTGACGTATTACTCAAACTGTATGAACTCTTTAAAAATTCCATAAATCTACCATATACTGTACTTTGCAGAAACCATTTTTGTTACAAACAATAAAATATATAATTCACCTATATATTTATATACGCAAATACTGCATGCAAAAAAAGACAAATTTGTCAATTCCTTTCTTCTTACAACAAAAAAAGGTTAAATTAAATTGTCTGGACTGAAACTGACTTGACTGATCCTACTGGATTCAACAACTGGAAATTACTACTCTGGGGACTGATTTCTGGGGCGGTTGTCCCTCTGGATGCAACCAACTGACTTGAACTGCTATAAACTGGAGTGGGTTTCCTACCTACTCTAAGAAATACACAAATAATGCACGATAAATGCAAGTCAATTTAATTCAATAATTTGAAAAAATTGTAAACAAAACAATAAAAAATGTAAAAATTTCACTTGAGTGTATAGTAATATTATGATTGGCATATAAAATAAAATTATTGTATACTAACTATAATAGTGAAAATAACACTGTTTCAATAAAGAGAAATGTATCACTGGTGTATGGAATGTTCACTGTGTTTTTTGTTAATTCTGGCTTGATACTAATTATTAACTGATAATAGTGACTTCTCAAAAATTTGAAAAAAGGATCTGTACTTAACAAGATTCCTATGGCCTTGGTCAGTTCAAAGTTAATGGGGACTCTGGTTAGGTGGCAGCAATGGATTTGTTACTCTGGAGTAGCTGGTACCATATAGGGAATCACAGAATCACAGTAGTTTTCTTCCGCTATACTACTCTCTGATTTCTTCTTGTAGTGGATCGGAGGATTCTGTGAAGCTGACTAAATTCTCTGAAGGTTCCCTGATTCTTCTTGTAATGTATCAGGAAATTATTATTGTTCTATTTAAGACTAAGTTCTCTGAAGAGAGCAAGGCTCGAAGGAGAAGACAAAGATTTCTTTCTTACTGTAATTTTACTGCTAAAATGTTACAAGTAATGCTCAGCCTATAAGTTAGATCAGTCAATCAGAATAACCAGAATCATAATTTTAAAATTTACATGGGTTTATATACCCAAATTTTGTGGACATCATTATTGTTTAATGTTGACTTGGTTAGTTTCTATTCTCTATAGGCTGCATTATTTTTGCACAATATTTGAAGATAAAGTAAATAAACAGATAAGCAAGATATTTGAAGATGAAGCCATATTTTTATCTTAAACTGCATATTGACAGATCTGGTATTATCATGATCTGCCAAGTTAACTAGAAATGAAAATTGAAATATGCATTTTATTATAAATTACACTTAAACATGCATATGAGCAAAAATTAAAGGCTTAAGATTTAGAATTAAATGTTTAGGCAAGACATGACTTCATCTTTTATAATGGAGAGAGAATGTATACAGAAAATGAACATTGCAAAATTTAATCAGGTTTCATTACCTATTAAGCTAAATCTAAAAAAAATGATTAAGTAATTTAAAAAGAAACAATTCATCAATTATTTGGCAAAAATAGAAAGCAAATAAAAAATTTATCCAAACTTGTGTTAGGTGATTTTGGTCTTTATGTAAAAATGAATATATGAATGTACATACATATGAATCTAAGTATTATATGCAGGGTGGCCTGATTGGACCTGAACCCAGTTGTCCCCAGTGAGTTTTTTCAGAAAAAGCCCACACAGAAAAACCAATTAAAACCCACTCAAGCGGATTTTTTCAGATATTTTAAAATTAGTTACTGTAATAAGCTAATAAAAATAATATAACAGTCAATACCATGTATTTAAGTGTCATTGCAGTCACGTAGGACTTTGTTTTATTAAATAAACAACAAAAGCACAAAGCTCAACTCAACTTTATTTTTAATTAAAACTGAACTCCAAAATATTTAATTTTATTGAATGAAGTGCCCTGTAGAAGTAATATACAGGAATACCTCAAAATTAGTCATTTTGAATTTTGTCATTTTGCAGATTCATCATCAATCTTTTACTACCTACAGTTTTGCAATCCATCATCCATATTCGCAGATTCGTCATTTTTTTAAAAAATATGAAAAAAAAACGATCAAAATTGATGAAATTCAACTATTTACCGATGCAATATACATTATATTTTGCCAAAAAATGAGTAGAATTTGATTAATTAATCTGTTTAATAACATAATACAGTAAAATGTTTTCTCATTGAAATATGTTATAATCTACCTTGAATTTCATCATTTCATCGTCTTATTCTGGAATGAATTAACAACAAATTTTGAGGTATTCCTGTACTAATTAAATTCAGATAGTAATCATAGTTAAGTATTTATTTATTAAGCACTGGCACATCTCAAAGTAATCAAACTTCATCTTCATTCAGTTCACTTCCACTACGCAAATATTTGTATATTTTGACCAGCTTTCCTGCTTTTTTTGTCCCAAGCTTGTTGCGTAACTTGGACCAGATGTATCCAAATATTGAGAAAACTTCTCTCAATGGCAGCTGAACTTGGGGGTACAACTCAGTAGATGTTCACAAAAGTTGCAGAAACCTTCCATACCAATAGCATTTCTTTTTGCAGTTTGTACTTTCATCAATTGCCACCAAGTAGAGGAAGACTTTCTATACAGCTGAATGACTTGATTATTAAACATTGATACTGAGAAAAGGTTCTTGTCTTTCATTTTGAAAGCCAGAAAATATGCTAGATATTGAGGCTTGTTGCTGATTATCCACTGTTCTGCTGCCATTGCTTGCTCTTCATCAAGTTCTGCTCCTGTTAATATATATATACTACTACTTCTATGAAAACAAAGAATACGGTATATTATAAATAGATTATAAATATTGATACTTACCCATGTATTGAGGGTCTATGAAGTATGCTACATAAAAGAATGGTTCCACAGCATCAGTCATTTGTTTTTTAATTTGAGCTCTGTATGGTTTGAGGTTTGTTGTATTATTGTAACAACACGTGTTATCGTAAGCCCACTTGGTTCAATGTAATTCACTTTTTAGCTTTATTATATGCACTGTAATTAACTTTATTTAGCACTAATAATGCTTAAAATCATTAATTATTATTTATTCACTATATTAATTAATGATATTATAATGATAAATCACTGTAAAGCAAAATTTAAAAAAAATTGATAGCAATTGTACACAACTGCTCACGACAGCTACCAACCTCCAACTGAACAGAAAACGTGTTATTACATTTTTCGTTACCAAATTCGTTCTGCAAGGTAAAATCATTATTTAAATCAATGGAGCCTTATGGAGGTCATTTGTTAAGCAAAAATTCGCTATTTAAGGCATTCGTTATGCAAGGCCTCACTGTATATATATATATATATATATTATATATATATATATATTATATATATATATATTATATATATAGTACTTCCATGTGGTGACTGCAAAAATACTTGTGAATTTTGATTGTGTTTTAAATACACTATTAGGTGTAACTTCTTTCTCCAGGAGATTGAGGTAATGAGATGAACACCCATAGGTTAGAATGTTAGGACATTTCTCCTGAAGTAGTTCTTTCATGCACTTCATTTTGCTCTCATTATCAGTACAGATTGCAAATACCTTGAAAATATGAGAAAGAGAAATAATCATAGTATTGTAAGGATTTTATACATAGTATGATAGTATTTTAAGGATTTTATACATAGTATTTATTATAGTATTGTAAGGATTTTATAGTTACTTTATTTACTTGATCTATTTTAATTAATAATCTCTAAAATTTTAATGAACTCAAATTACTTACATCTTTGTTATATTTCTGTTGGACCTCATTTATTGCAGTATAGCAAGTTCACAACAATATTCTGCTGTTTTCTTCTCTGATCCACAATCAGTCATTGATAGCAGGAATGTTGAGCGGCCACTGTGGGATCATTCACACTGATGACCATCCATCTTGTAGCATTTGTTAAGTTATTACTCAGATTCTGTTCTATTTCATTATGTACTTCAGTAAGATCTCCTGCTAGGTCTTTTGTTGTTGGTACGCAATACCCAGGTCTTAACAGATTCATCATTTGTTTATATTCTTTGCTGCTAGCAGCATTAAAAGCTATTGCATTGTTGTAGAAAAACTTGGCAACTTGTAGATGAAGCAGTTTCTTTTGTTTTTCTATTGTCTTTATGACAAAATCAGTCATCTGAGGTTGGGTCAATCTTGACTTTAATGGAGTACTACAAATACTGCTTGATGGGGTGGGAAGTACAAAGATTTAGGTTTCTTCTTTGGAGGTTGAGAAGTACAACAACTGTAGGGTCTGTTGACAGAGACACCAGAAGCTGATGAAGGTGGTGATAGAAATGAATCAAATGAAAGTTCAGAAACTGATGATTCAGACGAAATATTTAATGAAACTTGATCATGAGTTAGACGATTTTCATTTCTCTTTATACATATTTGTAAATGTGCTTTGATTCTCTCAATTTTAGAACTTAATTCCATTCCACAATGTTTGCATTTCACTTTTGAGCTTCCTTCAACTCGTATGACATCGGCCCACTCATGACAAGATTTCCTACCACTTCCAGCAACAAATGGCATGATTTCTTGAATTCTTAGTGTTAAATAAATAAAAATAATTCAGTATAGATACTGGTAATACTAAGCTTTAGCTATTATATCTAAGTTATATTTAAAAAAAATCATCTATATGTATCTGTAAGAAAATAGCAACAATCATTATCAAAAACAATGAATAATACTGTATATAAGCACAAAAAATTTTAAAGGCCAGTTTTTAAATTTTATTATATACTTTTCTTATATTAGCTATAGAAAATTCAAAAACTCCCTGATAAAACCTCAAAAAACCCAGTTTTTTGCCACCTCTGATCACTGGTCAACAAAATTTTTGTCACAGAGATATTTTTACTTGAACTATGTGTAATTTTTTACGTTGATTACGAAAATGAAAACAGAATTTTTCTATCACCCACAGTTTTAGAGTGACACACGAATTTACATTACTTAGGATTTGAGTGAGAATAGGAAGGGGGTGGGGTCTGCCCCTTCCTCTGCTTATAAGTTGCTACACATCACTGTTGACTTTCATTTGTCAGTTACTCATTTGATTTCACTCAGTGAACATCATGCATTTTATTTGTGATTTTCCTTAATCATTTTTTGTGTCAGTGCGTTTGTATTGTTTCATGACAGAATGCCATGCAAGTGTGTCAACCATCCAAACTGTTTCTGTTGTATGTGCAGAGAGTTAACACTTAAATTTCAAAGGCAAAATTTCACCCCTCTCATCAAAAAAGCATACAAACTTTATTTTGGTTGCAAGGTAGGGGATCAGAACAAGACGTGGGCACCTCATATATGCTGTATTACGTGTTTAAGACTTCTGACAGGCTAGCTAAATGGGTCTCGTCAAATGCCATTTGCTGTTCCAATGATATGGAGAGAGCCAAAAGACCATTTAACAGATTGTTATTTCTGCTTAACAAATATACTAGGCATTACTGCGAAATCTAAGCATATGGTACAATACCCAAATTTACCATCAGCCATAAGGCCTGTTTTACATAATAAACATTTGCCAGTACCAAGGCCACAGGAAACGTGAAGTTTAGATGATGAAAATGAAATTGATGTACAATGGTAATGACAAAGCTCAACATGGTTTACTGATGGATGATGTTGATCCAATGTTTGAACCATCTTGTTCATCGACAGAGCCTCACTTAATATCTCGAGCAGACCTGAGCGAGCTTGTCTGTGATCTGAAATTGTCAAAAGATCAATCCAAACTTTCAGCTTCCAGGTTGAAAAGTTGGAATCTTCAAGAAAAAGGTGCTAAAATATCTTTTTACCACAAGCATCAAAGAAACTTTCTACCCTCTCATGAAAAACCTTGGCCAACAACGTGATCGAAACGAATGGCGCCTATTTATTAATTCCTCAAAGCTGAGTTTAAAAACTGTATTACTCCATAATGGAAATAAATACCCTTCAGTTCCATTAGCACATGCCATACATATAAAGGAATCATACGACAGTATGCACCTGCTTGTGAAACATATCCAATATGATAAATACTCTTGGCATATCTGTGGAGACTTGAAAGTGATTGCACTTCTTCTTGGTTTACAACTGGGTTATACGAAATTCTGTTGTTTCCTCTGTGAATGGGACAGCAGAGCACGGGAAAGCCATTACTCAAAGAAACAATGGCCACTTCGACAAGCATTGATTACAGGGCATAAAAATCTCACCAGTTCACCTCTTCTTAATCCAAAAAAGTTATTTGCCACCACTACATATTAAACTTGGTTTAATGGAAAATTTTGTTAAGGCTATGGATCAAAATGGCAGGGGGGAGGGTCTCTACTTGAAACAGAAATTTCCGAGGATCAGCGAGGTCAAAATCAAAGAAGGGATATTTGTGGTCCCGCAAATTAGAGAAATCATGAGACAGCGCGTTTGATGAAACTCTAAGTGAAGTTGAAGGAGCAGCTTGGAGAGCATTTAAAGTAGTGAATACAAATTTCCTCAGAAACTTCAAGGCTGAAAATTAAGAGTCACTTGTTGAAGAACTTCTCAAGGCCTACAAAGATGTGGGGTGCAACATGTCGTTGAAAATTCATTTTCTTGACTCACATCTCAACTTCTTCCCAACAAACTTAGGCGATGTTAGTGATTGTTGAGCATGGGGAATGCTTTCATCAACAAATATCCATGATGGAGAAATGATACCAGGGCAAGTAGAGCCCCAGCATGTTGGATGACTACTGCTGGACATTGTCAAGGGATGGCCCAGAGGTGAAATACAAGCGTAAATCATCAGTAGCCACATTTTAGGTGAATTCAATATGCATTTTCTACTTTGATATTGCTATTACACCTATAAATTAGTCCAAATTTCATTTTCGATTCACTCAATATTGGTGGGTGATAGAAAAATTTTGAGGCCATTTTTGAACTCAGCGGTAAAAAACCTATAAGATCCACCCATTTTTGTTCGTGTGACAAATAAAAAGTTTGATTTTGTCGACCAGTGATGAATATAAATATATAAGAATATAAGGATTATATAAATATATGAATTATATAAATGAATATAAGACTTATACAAATGAATCTAAGAATTATATGAGTGAATATAAGAATTATATGAATGAATATACGAATATAGAAATTATTCATTGTTCATTTTTACATATATAATTATACCTTGGTGGTGTAGTGGTTAGCATTGCTGACTACAAATCCATCAGCCCCAGGTTCGAGACCCAATGGCAGCCAGCATGCAGCAAAATCCAGCTGTTCATCCTTCCACACAATAAAGAAAGTGGTTGGTAGATAAATGGGTACCCTAGGTGGCCTAGTGGTTAAGACGCTGTACTGCTGATGGGGCGTGGTTTGGATTCCACATTAAACTGTAGGTCTAAAGTGGAGTGAAAAGCTTGACCTTCGTCAGAATGAACAATTCGGGTGGAAGCTAACCAAAGGTCATATATATTAGGGTGGTCCACAAAATCGAAGTTGTTTATTTTTTTGTGCTCAGTGTTTATTTGGTTCCTTTCCCCAAGAAAACACTGCATACCAAGTTTTAGGTCATTATGACTTTGTTTAGGGTATGCACAAGCTGACTAAGAAAAGTTCATATTTGTTTGATCTCTTTCCCAATAGAATGACTCTTGTATTAGGAAAATGATACTCAAGTATTACATATCTATAGGGAAATTATTATTTAAGTGATTAATTTATTACAGGCAAACCAAGCACAAATAATGTTGATTGAAACAGGAAAACAACTCTCCCATCCTTATGATTACAAGTTAGCCTTGCTTGCACTAGGAAACTGGTGTCAATGTGTAGCAACCACCTGCAGCAGATACTGTTTCCGTTCTTCATAATGAAAGAGTTATAATCCTGAATTAGCTTCACCCCTCTTTCAGCCACATCATTCACTACCAGCATATCTTCGAGGACTTCCTTGGCCTGGAGGAACTGTGGATCATCCTTCCATTGGGATGGATCTTTAGAGATGAATCTGGAGCCTAGTAGCGTGGTCTGGAAGAAGCAGGGTCATTCCATGTCGTCAGCCACCTAAAACACTCACCCCTTTCAATTTTGCTCATACTTGGCACAATAGCAGATATACATGCCAAACTTAAATTCCCAAATTATTAGAGCTGACTGACCTTTGGTTACTGAGATACAAGGTCACAAAGTTGTGACATTTTGACCTTTTTTGCGTTAAATGACTATTTTCAAAACGGTGTAACTAAAAAACTATTAAAGCTAGAGCATTGATTTTGGTCTCATTTTAAAGCTCTTTAGTAGCCCCTTGTTTATTGTCTCTTGTTAAATATATCTACTGTGAAAAATAAAAAAAATCCCTTCAAAAGTTGACCTTTGACCTTGAATAAAAAAAAAATACCTTCTCCTAAAAAATTCAATTTTTTTACATTAATACCTTGAGTCATGTACAACAAAATCCCAAGAAGCTGTAAGTGGCTGATAACTAGTTCAATGTATAAAAAATAATGAATTCAAGCAACATTTTGAAAAAAGTCATTTTATACAAAAATTGTCAAAAAGTCATGACTTTGTGACCTTGTATGTCAGTGACCATTTTTGTCTAAGGTCAGCTCAATCTCTTACAAATACAACCCATATCTACATACTATCTGCAGCCTTCTACAAACAAGCAAATGCTTATTTTTAAATATTTGTTCTTTACCCACCTCACCTGTATGTTGTGCATGTATGTGATGGTTTTCAGTAGTTGACAAGATTCTTGTGGGCCACCCAATTTATTGTGATTTCTAGAAGAGAAAACAATTTTTAATGTATACCTAGATAGCTACCTAATTAACAAATACAAGTAACATATTAAAATGTACATACAATATGTATAGGTATAGTGCTCATTGATTTCCATTTATCACAACTTAAAATGTATGCAGTGTATATATAGTTACATGACCATTTTAATTTTGAATTCTTACCTTTCTGTGCTGTAGATCTGCCAAAGCTTTGGATGGCTTCAAAGTAACTTCTTTGCAAATCCTGTATGTTCGTCCATTAGTAGTAGATGCCTCAACTTGTGTTAAAATATCTGAATATGGTAAGATTAATTCATCTGGTCGACCAGGATACACAAATGATGGGTTTGGGCCATGAGGATGAAGGAATGTGACTTTTACTTCTCTATTCTCTGGTATCTTTTCCAGCACATATGCCACCCACCAATGGCCATCATATGCAGCAGCAACAAAACCATGTATTTTCTCCTCAGTCACAACTTCTTCCTTTTCAGTAACTTTCTCAATATTTGAATAATCTGATAATGAATAATGTTTAACCTTAAGAGAAGTCAATGAAACTGGCTGTATGTGGTGTAATTTCTGTGTACCAGCAATAGTCCTTGCAGTTGAGTGTCTTTCTTGGAGAAGTTGGCTTTCCTCTTCATGCTCTTTATTGGTTGAAAAATGACATTTTATATTTACAATATTTTCACTTGCAAATGTATATAACTGTTCTGCAGTAAGGATCTGTTCATCATAAGGTCGTTGTAGACTAGCTTTTGCAGCTAATCTCTTAACTGTGCCTCCAACACCATCACAGGGTCCCTTTCCATGACTTGTTGCAAAAAAATTCCATTCTGCCTCAATTCCAAAATCATCTCTGTGATGGCAAAGATTCAAAAAGTTTTTGCAGTTCTTATACTGTCCTGCACACCCATCTGAAAAGTAAATTATTTTGTGGATGGAACCGATGGATGAGATATTATCTTTTAGGAATTTTATCAGATGCTTTTGAAACAAATGTACAGCAACTGTGTTATGGATGTTACACTCTGAAATAATAACAAAGCTAAGGTGAGCAATCTCATCTTCCTTTTTATAGTAAATAACAAATGGATGTAGAGTAGCCATCTCATTGTTCCAGTGAAAGCTCTGAACCTCATCTCGAAGAATAAAGGAATAATTTTCAGCAAAATCACACACAGCAAGGACCTCACCATCTTTCAAAGACATTTTTGTTTCACGGTAATAAGTTGCTTGCATCTTTGTCTTGAAGTCATGTATCTGGTATTCTTTCAGTTGGTTACATAATTGGTCAATATATTCATCTGTATTCAATTCTACTGATTCAAGATTTGACCGATCTGTATTGGTCCACTTTTTAAAATTTATGATATCAATGAAGTTGTTTGTAAATATGTCCAGTAGTCTGTTTTTTAAATCTGATGGATCTCCACATTGTTCACATTGTCTGAGGCAGCATTTCTGTGAGGCAGGATTGCATTCCATAAAGGCAACACAATGACGTACATTCTTAATAGGTGTGTCATCATTTGCAGTTAGTTTTTCTAATTCAGCTCCTACAAACATAAGTTTGGCATTCTGATGAATTGTACAGACACATACTGAGTGAGTTCCTGTTGCTCCAGCAATAACACACTGCTTTGGACGCAATTCTGCAAATTTACTGAATCCCACCTTAACCAAAGGATTTCTTTCTTTGAAAATATGATAGGCTTTTTTAAATTGCAAAGTAAAAGATGCTTTTGCAAATGTATCCTTCCTCTTTCATTGTCAATGATACTACCTACAATAGTCTTTCTTTCCTGGCATTGTTCTACTGATGTCTTCTGAAAGATAAAATGCTTTAATAGCATCAACAGTATCCTGTTTAATTCTTTTCCCACCCTTTGGATTTGGGTCTGAAAGGACACCTTTTTCTTCAACTATTTTTTTAGCAATAGATGCTGTATGCCTTGTTGTGTTAAATTCTGAAGCAATTTTCCTAATGCTCCAACTTTTGGGCAATACAGTGAGGATTTTTATTTTATCACTTCTTTTAGTATTTTCATTTTTGAATTTTTCCTTGAGTTGATTTATTATTTCTAAACAGTCTACATCTCCAGATGGCTCCTTAAATTGTGAGTCAGAAATCTCTTTTCCTGCAACTGTTTCCATTCTCTTCTTAACTGTCTCTGTCACCTTGCTTAGTTTTTTAGCTCCATATGACTTTTGCTCTACAAGCTTTCTCTTTTTATGGGTGATTCACCAATTGAAACAAAAGAAGCATTCAAAGTACACATCTCATGGTTTTGCTCTGAAGTTGATGCATCACTATTGTCAACATTTTCAATTTTCTCAAGATCTTCAGGTGGTTCACTACTACAAGAAGAATCATCATTTATGTCTGAATTCAAAGTGCCTATTCCTTTCTCAGGCAAGGACTCAAGATGTTCTCTACACTGCTTACAAAGTCTGTGATGTAGTGTTAAGTGCAGATCGGGAAACTTATTTACAAGTTCCTGTGGTACAATTCTCAAACTCTTCTTTCGACACTGACCTTTGTGACGCAGCAAAGGATCAGCACACTTCTGTTTCAGTTTTAAATGTTCCATGTTTGTACTCTGAAATCACAAAAGCACAAAGAAAATCCTGAAAAGAAAACAATGAACAATTAATGAATTATTAAATAAATTTTTATACATGTATTTAGTAAAAATAAATTAACTTTAACTTGAAGTCAGGAGTCAACTCTGTAAAGTTGACAGTACTTATATACTACAGGGTGGGCCGTAAGTTTCCATACATAGGAAAATTTAAATTATGGTCTTCACGTGCGTCGGTATTTGGATCAGCAGTTTCCGGATGCTTGGATTGGTCGGCGTGGTCCTGTCGAGTGGCCTCCCAGATCCCCAGATCTCACCCCCCTTGATTTCTATCTTTGGGGGCACTTGAAGGCCATGGTGTATCAGGAAAAGATACGAGACATAAATCATCTAAAGGAACGTATCACCAACGCCATTACAAGCATAACGTCAACTGTGCTAATGCGTGTTCATCAACAGTGGGGAACACGTATTGAAATGTGTTTTCAAAACAATGGCAACCATGTAGAGCATATTATATAAATAAAAATGGTTGTCCATAAAAAAATGTTTATTTTTCCTATGTATGGAAACTTACGGCCCACCCTGTAGTTGGGCCTTTGGATCAGCGCTACTCCAGTAGATTTGGGGCTGTTGAGGGGTTTAACCCTGGTTGTCTTTTAAAAGACTTCTTTTGGCACAGGTCACAAAAAGGTTTTTGAACTAATAATGTTAAGTTGAACTAAGTCTTCACTGACACTATATCAGAACAGAACTTTTAAATAAATGAACTGACAAAAAAAATCTAAAATTGAAGAATGATGCCAACTTCATTTATTTTTTATACATTGAACTAGTTATCAGCCACTTACAGCTTCTTGGGATTTTGCTGTACATGACTCAAGGTATTAATGTAAAAAAATTGAATTTTTTAGAAGGTATTTTTTTTTATTCAAGGTCAAAGGTCAACTTTTGAAGGGATTTTTTAATTTTTCACAGTAGAGATATTTAACAAGAGACAATAAACAAGGGGCTACTAAAGAGCTTTAAAATGAGACCAAAATCAATGCTCTAGCTTTAATAGTGTTTTAGTTACACCGTTTTGAAAATAGTCATTTAACGCAAAAAAGGTCAAAATGTCACAACTTTGTGACCTTGTATCTCAGTAACCAAAGGTCAGTCAGCTCTAATAATTTGGGAATTTAAGTTTGGCATGTATATCTGCTATTGTGCCAAGTATGAGCAAAATTGAAAGGGGTGAGTACAAAAAGTGCCATTTTGTGGCTGAGTTGACATGGAATGACCCAGCAGTTGGTATTCTTGGATGCCGACTTCTTCACTGTCAGTGATGGAATGTCCTTTTCTGGCACTTTAATTCTCTTTGGTGGATCTTTCTTGCCTTCCCTTACTAGGGCGGGTCATACTATGCATTTTTTTTAAATCAATGGAGAGGGGTGTTCAAATGACATATTTTGGTGTATAGAACATAATTCTGAAGAAAATATTTAATTCTGATAACCCTAACCTACATCATTTTGCAGTTGATTATTATTAAATTGTTGATTATTTTACTATTGTAGTTACCCCAGAATATGTCCTCACGTTTTCTATCATGGCTGCTCATGTTATCTCTCATAGAGCATTGTTCTAACTAATTCATATAAACACATATAATGTAATTCATATAATAATAATAATATTTAAATACTCAAATAAAAAGGTGTGCCATTCCACTTAATTGTAATTATCATACAGTTTGGTATATGAAATATTTTGACGGTTTTCTAGTGCGCATAAGGCCATTTTCTGAGCCACCTTTCTCAGAGGCTAGAATGTAACGTTTCAGAACATTCTAAAACGTTTTGTGAAATATTTGAAGTGACTCATGATTTATGAAGCTATTTTACCACCTCGGCTTGCAGTGAGGGGATAGATTTAGTGATTATATGAGAGAGCTGGGGGAACAGTTCGAGAAGAAGTGCAGGGAGGAGGGGGGGGGATCTCTTGCATCCTCTTTGATGGGTGGATTGACCTGACCATGTGATGATGGAAGCTGAGGGCAGTGACCAATCTTTTCCCGCAAAGATCAAGGAAGAACACTATAGTGTTGTTAGTGAGCCTGGCAGCTACTATCTGTTCCACTTTACCCCAGAGAAAGCAACTAAAGAGGAGTCACATGCGGAGAAGATTGCTAAGGTCCTGTTTGCCTGGCTGAAAGAGAGGGGTTATGATAAGACCTTGTTGGCCATTGGAGGAGACTCAACAAATGTCAACACTGGTGTGAAAGCTGGAGTAATGCGGAAGCTGGAGCTGCACCTGGGTAGAAAGCTGCTCTGGTTGGTGTGCAACCTGCACACTGTTGAACTTCCCCTGCGCCATCTCATTGTTGACCTTGATGGCCCTACTCTGTCAGACAAAAAATTATCCGGGCCAATAGGAAAGCTCCTTGATTCTGCTACAGACTTTGATATCAATCCAAACTTCACCCGAATCTCTGTTGGCCCTCCACTGATCAAGCTTCCTGACAAGGTCATTCAAGATCTCTCAACTGATCAATACTATGGCTATAAAATTGTCTGTGCAGTCAGGGATGGAGTACTTCCTGCAGGGCTGGCTCTGTTAGAGATAGGACCAGTAAACCACAGCCGCTGGCTCACCACAGCAAACAGACTTCTCAGGCTCTGGGTGTCAAAGCACGGACTTAAAGGAAAGAACCTGAAGATTCTGCAATTCATGAGAATAAAAACCCACTCTAATAAACAGAGTTTATTTCCACGACAGTTTCGACGCCCACTGGCATCCTCCTCGGGTGGATACAGAAACACAAATGAAACAAAACAAGAGGGAAAAACAGTTCAGGGATCGACCGTTAAGAAATTCGCACCTAGGTTGGATTCCATTCTCTCGAGACAGGAGGGGCATTTTCATTAAGTACATTCGCACAAATTTTAAAACTATCTTCCTGTTCTAAACATACAGATTCTATTATTTTTACATAATTATTACATTTATAATTAAATTTATTACATTTAATATTGCATAATTATTAATTACAGAAATTATAAATTTATTATTACATTGGTTATTACATTGTTGTTTATTATACAGAAATTATAAACCGAAAAAACGAATGAAAAAGGCGATTAGGAAATAATCCAGAGACCATTGAGAAATTCGCACCTAGGTTAGATATCGTTCTCCCGAAACCAGAAGGGCATTTTATTACAGGGTCAGCTTATAACTACATTTCCACAAATTAAAAATATCTTCTTGTTCTATACATACAGATCCTAATGTTTTGACATAATTACTGCATATATTTTTATTTCCACATTAATTACTTCCATTATTACATTTACTAAAAGCGAGTAAGGAAACATTCCAATCCAGAGACATTTAAGAAATTCACACTTAGGTTCGAACACGTTCCCACGACTCCGTAAGGGATTTATTGACCAAGAATTCATTAAAGGGTCTAACTTATAAGTACCTTCGCACAAATTAAAATTATCTACTTTTTCTATACACACAGATTCTATTATTTTTCTTTTGACATAATTATTACATTTATAAAGTACCTTACTTGATTCCCAATCTATAGCATGATTATTTTGGCTAGCGTGATAAAAAATGGCATTATTAGTATTACAACTTCTGAAGGCATATTTGTGTTCTTTGATACGGGTTTCAATATTTCTTCCAGTTTCTCCCACGTATACTAAATCACAACTTTTACAGGGAATGCTGTAGACACAGGCTTGTTCCTCTTTTGCAACGTTATTCCTAACCAATTTACTTTTCACGGTAGACAAATATTTGAACGCCAAAGCAAACTTAAATTCTTTCGGCAATGGTTTTACTCTTTCTAAGCCGGCAATGTAAGGCAAACTCACATATTGTTTTTGGTTAACTGAAGGTTCCCGAGGGGCATAAAAAGATTTTCTGGCTTTAAAATACGCCTTTCTGATAAACCACTCAGTAATTATGTCAAAACATTAGGATCTGTATGTATAGAACAAGAAGATATTTTTAATTTGTGGAAATGTAGTTATAAGCTGACCCTGTAATAAAATGCCCTTCTGGTTTCGGGAGAACGATATCTAACCTAGGTGCGAATTTCTCAATGGTCTCTGGATTATTTCCTAATCGCCTTTTTTCATTCGTTTTCGGTTTATAATTTCTGTATAATAAACAACAATGTAATAACCAATGTAATAATAAATTTATAATTTCTGTAATTAATAATTATGCAATATTAAATGTAATAAATTTAATTATAAATGTAATAATTATGTAAAAATAATAGAATCTGTATGTTTAGAACAGGAAGATAGTTTTAAAATTTGTGCGAATGTACTTAATGAAAATGCCCCTCCTGTCTCGAGAGAATGGAATCCAACCTAGGTGCGAATTTCTTAACGGTCGATCCCTGAACTGTTTTTCCCTCTTGTTTTGTTTCATTTGTGTTTCTGTATCCACCCGAGGAGGATGCCAGTGGGCGTCGAAACTGTCGTGGAAATAAACTCTGTTTATTAGAGTGGGTTTTTATTCTCATATTTTGACCTTCACGTAAAAAAGTGAAGTTTTTTGCATTTATTCTGCAATTCATTGTGGAATTCATCATTGGAGTGTATTACCCATGTTGGTTCAACGTGAAGGTCAAGCACTCCTGGATCGAAGGGCCTAGGCACATCCTCTTTCAGCTGGACTGCCTCAAGTCCCAGAGAAAGGAGGTGCTGGATATTGTGATGCCAATTGTGAGAAGATCTGCTTGGTACACCCACAGTGAAGTCATCCTCCAAACACTACTCTGCTCTGAGGATCAGAAGGAGAGGATTGAAGGGGTGGAGAGAATCCTGGCCATCAGGGGAGAGGGGGACCTGGACACTCAGCTGGGGGACTCCTCTGTTAGGAGCAGAAGGACACCTGACATCAATTGTGATGCTTCCAGCATCAGTGACTTGATCAGCTGGTCAGAAGGTGTGTCAGAGCCACCTCTCACCTGCTCTCTAAGCACCTCAGAGGTGAAAAACTTCATCAACACCCCACCCCCATGGAGGTGCGCAACTGGCCTTGCCACACACAAAGCATTGAGAGGGTTGTTAAAATGGTGACTGAGGCTTCTGCTAAGTACTTCTCACAGGAAAAGAGGGATGGAGGGATCAGGGCTCAGGAGACCAGCAGGAAGCTGATGTCCAAGTCTGAGTCAAAGTCTGAGTCAAAGCAGGATTTGTGCAACCTGGCAAAGTTCAAGATGTCAGGAGAATGATCTTTGTAATTATATCCAGTGATATACATGCAGTTCACCTATTAATAAATATATGTAAAGTTGATTCAAATGGCCTTGTCAATATAAATGATTTACCTTATATCTTTTAATATATTATAAAGGGGTTCAAAAGGGTAAAATTGGCAATTTAGAAATACAAAATGATGTAGGTTAGAGTTATCCTATCCAAAAAAGAAGCTCATATTTGAATTCCCCATGTAAAAACACATAATTTAGACACCCCTGATGGTAGGATTTCCTTCAGATTCATGTTGTCACCTGAGTACGACCCGCCCTATTCCCTTACCCTCATCAACTCCAGGATTCCTCTCTTCTCCATATTGGAATCTGCATCACTGAATAGAGCCAGAGCTACCAACTCCTTGCTCAAATACCACAGATGTTGTTGGAATGCCTTTGTAGCTGCTGCTCCAACTGCTCCATCCACTTTATGCCTGTATTCTTGAATTTTCTTAAGGAAGGAGATATCATTGCTCAGGGCTTTAAAGATTATGGGAGCCTTAAACCATGCTGGTCTGTAGACAAGAGCAACAAAGAGGGCCATGGTTCAAATGGACTTCTCTTCCTTGGGGGACACCTTAAACTGAGGTTGAAACAAGAATATTTGGAGACAATATATTGCCTTTGACATCCAGCGAGCATGGTGTATGGGGCCAGGCTGTCCAAATCAAATCCTTCAGGGAAGTGTCCCACCTAGGAAGACTATGCTAAGCTCCAGCAGTCAGCAGTAGTCATCCTGGGGTTGCATACACTCAACAGCTTTTATGTAGTAGTCGAGAGCTTCTTCTACCCATTCAGGGTTCTCTTTGAAAACTGTACTGATGTGGTCATCCATCATTCCAGTCTTGAAGTTTGCTTGATTGACCCGCTGCCAATTCTTTTGGAACTATTGAAATAGGAGAACCTCTGGACTGCTGGATGATCCATGAACTGTCTTGAAGACATCTCTGAGAATGACCTCCAAGTTATGGTGTCTGCAAGCAAGGTGGAGTAAATTTCTTCTCAGTCACTGTTCAATCAGAGTGCAAGCTCCACCAATATGACCTGTATTGCTTGGAGTCATATCAAAGTGCATGGCAATGACTCCATCTTCAATGTTCCAATCCTTCAAGGCCTCAACCACAGCGTCTGCTTGCACCATTCCTGTTCCACATGGGAGCTTCAGAACACCCAGGAGTTGGATGTTCTCCTCCTCCTCTGATGAAACATCCTTCCCAGAGATCAGTACTGGGAGATGATTGACATAGTTATTTTCTGTGAGAAATGGAAGGAGTTTCCTGTCCCAATGAACAACAATTCCAGTATTGGCACGAGAAGATGAGACAGCTTGTTTCACAGAAGTGATGTGGTCACTGTGATGTCACATATGGGTTCTCCTGAATGTGGAGTGACTGATGGTCAGTTCATCAATGTTCCCTCAAAGGCTTTTCATAGTAGCTGCCATGATGTGAACTGCCTCATGATCACTGGTGTTGGTTCTATCCAGGATGGCAGCGAGACCAGGGGACATGAAGTTCTTAGGCCTCTTTTGAGGTGCAGGATGAGGAGCTGCATTTGACATGGGCATCTTTGGAAATGAATGAGGGCCTTCATCATCAGAAGAGGTGCTGGTTGACTCCAGCTGAATGGTCTCTTGCTCTTCATGCATCTGCTTCTCTGCTACTTCCTTTTGCTCTCTGGCCTTCTTAAGATACTTCTGTTTCATTTCTTTCTTAGCCAGGGCTTCATTGACTCATCCCATGTGAAACTTGCATTCTCTCTCTTGGTCTTTCAAGAAGATTCGGTCTTCCTCTATCTGGATCAGTCTTTCCACATCATGATGCTTAATGTTGAAGAGCTTTTCAAGATTGTTTGAGAACTCTTGTTCCTTCTGTATTTGTGGCTTACTTCTCCTGTTGGAACTCTTTTTCAACTTCTCCCAAATGGACAGGATTTCATTTGGGGTTCATTTGATATTCCACTCTTGAGTAGGGATGTGGGCTATTCCCCAGATATCCATGGTTTCCTTCACCACCATATTGATGCACTCTTTTTTCGTAGGAGTTGGCTCACTCATTTTCAGATGATGAAAATAACGTTGGAGAACTTGCCTAAGAGTAGGCAGATGGGACTTAGGAATCGCTTCAATGGTGCTGTCAACCAAGTAGATAGTTGTTTTCTTACGCAATGCAGTTGCCATCATCACAGCCTAGAAAGAGAAACCAAAAATTGACATTTTTTATTACTATGGAAATAATGTAGAAATTAGTGATGGGACGATACCAAAATTTTTAACGATTCCGATACGATTCTCGATTCTGATTCCGATTCTCAATATTTTTAAATATAATTCTATACTTGTTTTTCTGGAAATTGTCATATTTTACTCTGGTAAGATTAACTATTTACATTATGAGTAGAGACCGGATTTTGCCCTTTTTGCCTTTTTTATTCCCGTTTATAGATTCATAGGCTTCTTTTAGAGAAATCCATTTCGGAACTGTGGGATGTATATAATTAAATGTTATAGTGCCTATAAACGCCTATTTTGATGGTTAGTGCCTAATTTTAAAATACGTGCCTATATATGCCTTTTTTAATTTTAGTGTACTAAGTAAAGCAAAATAACTGGCATTTTTTTGAAACTTGTAGGCCTAAATAGGGCAGGGGATGGAAAAACCGAGGCTAGTCCTGAGGCAACCAGCACAGCCAATCAGATTACAATACGTCAGCCAAATACAGCCAATCAGATCACAATACGTCATTGTGACGCGTTCGGCCTCGATCATTTTGTTTAGTGCGTGGAACGTGGTGTCTTTGTTCAAATGCTTTTGCTTAATAAAATCTCACGTTTGTGCTTACAGCTTTTTTTATAAGTGAGAAAAAATGCCTAAGGACAAGACAGCCAAAAGTGTTCTGTTCAGGCAGTGGATCAAGAAGGACTCAAACTTCACTACGGATGGTAGAGTTATTTTCTGCCAACCTTGTTCCAAAGAGGTACGTTGCAACATTTTTTATTCTCTATCCAAAATAACAAACCCACTCGATGTAAACAAATGCATGCGAGGGAATTTGACGCTCCAACAATGAGTGATAATGTGAGCTTTTCCGAATTTAATAGCATCCTAAAGATAAATTGGTAAAGAGTGGTGAAAAACAAATTGTTTTAAATTATTTTGTTATTAATTTCATTAATCGAACAACCAACTTCGACATTCGACTAATGCATTTTATAATTTAGTTACCCTAAAAATTGTCGTTTTCTGTAGTTTCTGAAAAAAAAAAAAATTGGTATCTAAAGAAATTATTAAGTTAAGTTGGGTTCTTATAATGAATAGAGAATAATAGCTTTTTTTTTGTTGTTAATTTGATTTATTTTAATGCATGGCGCAGTAATTGTTTGTTTTTCAGTAATGTTTTTCAGCACGTGACTTGCCTGGCTCATGCTCTCCATCGGGTGGCAGAAAACATCCGGGGACATTTTCGGAACGTAAATGCACTTGTATCGTCGGTGAAGGTCTTTCTCAAGGCACCTTCACAAATTGCTGCTTTGAAGGCAGCTCTTCCAGAAACACCCTTGCCACCTCAGCCAGTTTTGACTCGATGGGTTTCCTGGCTTCAAGCTGCCATGTATTATGCTGAAACTATCAGCGAAATTGCCAAGGTACGAAACATATTCAGTTTAATTAGTACATTCTTCTACAGCCATTTCAAAAGCAGCAAAGCACATTTCATCTTAATTCTGTTTTTGTTGCAGGTCGTTGAAAACTTAGACGAGCATGAGGCAGCCGTGATAGGAGAAGCGAAGGAGGCCTTATCGTGTCTAACCCTTCGAGGAGACCTGGCCTACATCATGGCCAATTTCGGACGGGTGCCAGGGACCATAACCAAGCTGGAGGAGAGAGGCCTGCCGTTTGTTGAAGCAGTGGAAATAGTTCAAAATTTAAGGAAGGAGCTGAGCCAGGTTCCTGGTAACGTAGGGAAAGAAGTGGTAGCAAATTTGAAAATGTTCTCAGACGCAATCCTGGTTGGCAAACGTGAACGTTTCAATAGTGTTCAAAGGAGAGTGTCAGGAGGTTCTGGACTTTGAGCCAAGCGAATTAGCATCTTTGAAGTTCGCACCAATTACGTCTTGCGATGTCGGAAGGTCGTTTTCTCGATATAAAAATGTATTGAGTGACAGGCGATGTCAATTTAAGCCACAGAACCTTGAAAAATTTTTAATCATCAATTGCCATTTCAATTTATAGTTTAGTTGAGTTTTTGTAAGAAGATAGTTTAAATGTTTGGATTTTACTTTGATTCAAATAAAATGTTTGATGGTTTTTGAGATGTTTAGTTTATTTTTTACAATAAAAATCCTGATATTCATCAGAACTGCAAATGGGTTTACTGTAAGTCAACAATAATAAGAGAAAAGTGGGAAAATAGAAATGCCTATTAAGTGCCTTTTTTAGCTTTTAGTGCCTATTTAAGCGACTTTTTTAGTGCTTCTTTAGTGCCTTTTTGCCTACCTATTATTGATTTTTTAGTGCCTATCAATCCTAACTCTAATTATGAGTATGGTAATATAAATTATAAATTATAATAGATTGGTTTAAAAATAAAAATCAACTGTAAGTTGTAACAATTCATTTTAATCTTCTTGATTACACATCATGGATATATATATTTTAATATATAGCTACAATACAATAAAAATAAAATTTGTTATCCTCTTTCATTTAAATTTTAAAGTTTACATTGCAAAACTGGTTCAATTAAAAGTTAAAGAATCGTTTTAAGAATCGGAAATCATGGTACAATTCTCTCGATTCCGATTCCTGAAAAATGCTTGATTCTTCCGATTCTCGATTCTGATTCCGATTAATCGTCCCATCACTAGTAGAAATACAGCAACTTCAAATATGTAGACTTTTAAAGTCACACTTTAACATTAAACATGCATTAATGTACATGAATTTTCAGCAAAAATTATTATTCAACATAAACTAAAAACAATAACACAACAGTAATATAGCAACTTTAAGCATCATAGCAATTTATAACGCAATAGAAAATATAGCAATTTTAAGCATACACAGTTTTAACGTTACTCTTTAGGACTAAACTTGCACTAATGGTCATCTCTTTCCAGAAAAAAATTATTATTCAACATAAACCAAAAATAATAACGCAATAATAATATAGCAACTTTAAGCATCATAGCAATTTAGAATGCTATAGAATATATATTCACCTTAATTAAATATTAATTAATTATTAATTAATTAAATATTCACCCGAGTCATTAAAAAGCAAGCTAAGATAAATGATTCCCAGTGATGTGTGAACACTTAATACACCCTATCCAATTCCTGCTGGGAGAGTAACTGATGAAAACTGTTAGTATTTGAAATACAATGCCAAATTGTAGCATGTTCAAAAATAAGAGTTGCCAACTGTAAACTTAATTAATTAGTTAATTAGGAAGGTACCGTAATTTGGAATTAGAAAGTGGGTGAATTGCGCAATTTTTTTTTATGCTCCAAGTTATGCCTGCTATATAGGCCACATCAGAGCCGAGCATTACAGGGCATTAAAAATGGCAGCTGTGAGCATACCCTAAATATTCATTAATTTAAAAAAAATTCACGTGCGCTAGTTTCTCATCTAGTGGGTACGTTTGGGTTATGAGCACACAAAACTTTGAGAACAAAATTTCACCTCCCTTCTGTGGACCACACCCTAATAAATATATATATATTAGGGGCAACAGGTCACTTGCAAAGAGGCCCTAAAAATATAGCTTCCCTCACCAGCCATCTGCAAAGCAGATAGAATCCAGCTTTGGGACAGGATCTAGGGGTTTGCAAATAGCTCGTGGGGGAAACTATATTTTTTTTGTCTCTTTGTGAGTGGCCCATTGCCCATGTCTGGCTAACATCATGAAAAAGAAAAAGCTATAGTGTTTGTCATTTACCATTACTTATTTGGACTATAGTGGATTTAATTTTCCCAGAAGAGTTCCTTGTTCCATGCATGGTCTGTGTGTATCATGAAAAAACCTCAGGGGACCATTCTGAGTTCAATTATATATATATATATATATATATATATAGGGTGTTTGAAAACTTTCTGTACAAATTGTAATGGGGGATAGGCAACACCAAGACAAGCCCTTTTCGTCTATAAGTGTATGTCCGCTGACGTCACCATTCGGCGCGAGAGGGCGCCGCTGCAATTGGCTAAAAGGTGAAGTGGGCTAGACTCGCGCTTGCCGCGGGCATTCTTAAATCAGACGTAGTACGTGTAACATGGAGCGCTTCACGACTGCTGAGATGGCTGACATGCATATGGTGTATGGGGCTGCCAATGGAAACGGAAGAGCTGCTGTGAGGTTGTACCGACAGCGCTTCCCAAACAGACGTGTGCCAAACCATCAAACGTTTGCGCATTTGCATCGGCGACTGCGAGAAACTGGAACATTCCATGCAAACATGCATGACACTGGTCGGGAGAGAAACGTGCGCACTCCTGACATGGAAGAAGAAATCCTACGGCGATTTGAGGACAATCCAAGCGCAAGCACGCGAGGTGTTGCACGTATCCTCGGTGTGAACCACGACCTGGTCTGGAGTGTTGCACGAGCAGCAGTTACATCGTCAGAGAGTCCAGGCATTACAACCTCGGGATTACCCTCTTCGTGTGGAATTCGCACGCTGGTTTCTGCAGCAGACAGCGGTGCAGCCTAATTTTCCGGCTTATGTGCTGTTCTCAGATGAGGCCTGTTTCACACGTGAGGGTGTGTTTAACATGCACAATTCTCACGTGTGGGCGCACGCAAATCCACATGCTACACGGGTGCATGCTCATCAAGAACGGTTTGCCGTCAATGTTTGGGCGGGTATCGTCCATGGCAAGTTGCTGCTCGTGCAACACACTCCAGACCAGGTCGTGGTTCACACCGAGGATACGTGCAACATCTCGCGTGCTTGCGCTTGGATTATCCTCAAATCGCCGTAGGATTTCTTCTTCCATGTCAGGAGTGCGCACGTTTCTCTCCCGACCAGTGTCATGCATGTTTGCATGGAATGTTCCAGTTTCTCGCAGTCGCCGATGCAAATGCGCAAACGTTTGGTGGTTTGGCACACGTCTGTCTGGGAAGCGCTGTTGGTACAACCTCACAGCAGCTCTTCCGTTTCCATTGGCAACCCCATACACCATATGCATGTCAGCCATCTCAGCAGTCGTGAAGCGCTCCATGTTACGCGTACTACGTCCAATTTAAGAATGCCCGCGGCAAGCGCGAGTCTAGCCCACTTCACCTTTTAGCCAATTGCAGCGGCACCCTCTCGCGCCGAATGGTGACGTCAGCGGACATACACTTATAGACGAAAAGGGTTTGTCTTGGTGTTGCCTATCCCCCATTACAATTTGTACAGAAAGTTTTCAAACACCCTGTGGTGTATATATATATATATATATATATATATATATATATATATATATATATATCGTAAAGAATGACGCTTGTATAGGAGATATTCCGCGCGTCGTTGTTGCGGGGTAAGCGGATGAACTTAACTAGACTACTTCTTGATGACGGGAAACAAGAAGGTCCCGGGCAGTGAAGTTTTTCTCACCTCCACTGACTGTCACTGAGGGGCAAACGAGACTCCCACACGGCTGAACCAAGAAATGGACTCGACCCGCTAGCTATTCCAAAGATTAACCCTGTGTCTGAGTCGGGTCCACTTGAAAACCTGGAAAGCCCTGGCTTCAGGAAAGGTGTGTGCAATGTGCACCCAGCAATACTTGAGGACTTCAACTGAATATGGGCCTACGCAACCAACAAGCACGATTTTTGCAAACTGGCTGTGGAGTAAACCAAATGTGACTGGACGAGAAAAGCAGATATTACCCTCTGAATTGTAAGTCCTTGAAAATGACAACCCCAGTCTATAAGGACAAAGGCTGAAAAAAAACTAGTTGGTAGAATTCTAAGGGTTTATTAGCAATCAACTTGAATTATTTACAAGAACTAGAATGGGTTATGAGCTTGCGTCTAAACATGGCTTAAGGTCAAGAAATGGAAATCCAACTTGAATTATTTACAATTACAATGACAAAAAATACTGGACAACAAAAACGGAACTTCTATTAACAGAAAAAAAAACTTTAACCTATACCAGAATGGTACAATTAGAAAACACGATTGACCTCCCTGGACCTAACATCCTTAAGCTAGAATTGAGGTCAATCCAATCATACCTATCTATTATAGTGAAGCCATGGAGAAACTAAACCTGAAGCTAGAAATACCTTAACCTGCACACCGTTATGCACAGGCAATGTCCATTATCACAAGGCACTCTGTTTTTTTTTTCTTGAACTGTTCGTATTCCTAAATTTGGTTGGCAGGCTAGAACTTCCACAAGCAGAAGCCAACTATGAATTGATTATTTAAGGCAAAGTTTTCTGACCAGAATGGAACTAAACCAGACTACTGAGCTAGTCAGGCATTAATTAAGACTAACTCCGCCCATATGGGGGTTGCATCTTTGTAAATATATCTAAATAAAAAAAAACCTTTACTGCCCGGGACCTTCTCGTTTCCCATCATCAAGAAGTAGCCAAGTTATGGTAGTCTAGTTAAGTTCATCCGCTTACCCCGCAACATATTTGGTGCCCAGACCCGGGATCGAACCGGGGACCTTTAGATCGTTCTTTACATTATTTATACTGCGTGTTCTTTGCAGTTGAATACATATATATATATATGAAAAATTATTTCACGAAAGTGACACGTGAAAAGTATTTATGATGAATAAAACCACGAAGGAAAAAGAAACACAAAGGGGTGCTCAAGCGCTTTCGTCTAATGACATCCTCAGGAACACTGGAGTGAAAGGACAGATCAAGGCAATATATAGGTTACAAAAATAAACATACATACATACACATTCACATATATATACATATATATATATATACATATATATATATATATATAAATATATACATATATATAGTAAGCATAGAAAAAAATTGTGGGAGGAGCCAACATTTATATGGTCACAGAAGAATAAAGAAATAAAAATAAATATAAATATAAATTGAGAAAAAATTAATTACAAAATAGTGCCTTAGTGATATATATGTCACAGCCTAAATAATCATAAAGAAATAAACAGGCAAATAAAAAAACCCATAAATACATATACATACATATATATATATATATATACATATATATACACATACATATATATATATATATATATATATAAAGACACTTTTAGCACTTTGGCCGACCTTCCATATAAATTCAAATGGCTTTTTTATGGAACAGGTCACAAAAGAATAAAGAAATAAAAATAAATATAATATTGTAAGTGGAGTCTACCAATTCAAGCTCAAGAGGGAGGATTTACAATCGATTTAATAGATGCTGCCAATATTTATAATTTTTATTTCTTTATTCTTTTGTGACCTGTTCCATAAAAAAGCCATTTGAATTTATATGGAAGGTCGGCCAAAGTGCTAAAAGTGTCTTTATATATATATATATATATATTATGTATGTGTATATATATGTATATATATATATATATATGTATGTATATGTATTTATGGGTTTTTTTATTTGCCTGTTTATTTCTTTATGATTATTTAGGCTGTGACATATATATCACTAAGGCACTATTTTGTAATTAATTTTTTCTCAATTTATATTTATATTTATTTTTATTTCTTTATTCTTCTGTGACCATATAAATGTTGGCTCCTCCCACAATTTTTTTCTATGCTTACTATATATATGTATATATTTATATATATATATATATATGTATATATATATATGTATATATATGTGAATGTGTATGTATGTATGTTTATTTTTGTAACCTATATATTGCCTTGATCTGTCCTTTCACTCCAGTGTTCCTGAGGATGTCATTAGACGAAAGCGCTTGAGCACCCCTTTGTGTTTCTTTTTCCTTCGTGGTTTTATTCATCATATATATATATATATATATATATATATAATATATAGTAGACTCGCAACTTATGCGGTTTCAACTATACATGGGTTATAATTTTACAATTTCCAATTTCAGAAAATATAAATCCAAATTTCTAAAATATAAATAAAAAAATATAAAATAAAAATATACAAAATTTTAATAATACTACAATAAATATATAGAGTAATTAAAAATATAAAAAATAGGTGGTGCCACCCCACCATCCAACTTCTGTCTGTCTTGGTTCCTACGCATGTATCATCGGAGTAACAGGTGCCTCATGTGTGTCACCTTCATCCGCATTTGCAACGCCATGGAGGACAGCACTAACAAGAGTGTTATGGCATGCTGGAAGGAATTCAACATTGCCAATTGCATCACTTTTGTGAAGGAGGCCATGGATGCACTGAAACCAGAGTTGGTTAATTCTTGTTGGTGGGCACTGTGGAGTGACTGTGTGCATGACTTCAAAGGATTCCCTACGATCGACTCTGAAGTAAAGGACATCGTGAAGGTGGCCAGGGCTGTAGGCAGTGATGGGTTTGAAGACATGGTCGAGCAGGAAATTGAGGAGTTCATTGAAGGGCACAGGGAAACTTTGATTGATGCTGAGTTGGAGGAAATAGTGAGAGTGGACAAAGGCAGCAGCGATGGTGGTGGCGACGATGATGAAGAACAAGAAGAGTCAGCATGTTGGGATATACACAAGTTTAGTGAATTGTTTCAGGTAGATGAGCACTCGAAAAACTTAGTGTGTGAGTATGACCCCTCTATGGAGCGCAGCATCAACTTCTCACAAGGTCTTACAAGCCTTATGGCTCAATATAATATGATGTTCCAGCAGCTTAAGAAACAAAAATGACAGCTTCCCATCACCATGTTCTTGAAGAAAACCTCACCATCAACATCGTCAGCAGATCAGCCAATGCCCTCAACTTCTCACAGTGACCTTGAGCTGCCCACATACTCCCCTGCATCATTATCTGAGCTTGATGATTCCCCCATGGTGACGTGGGAAGGGGATAAATAAGCTCAAAACAACAGCACCCAGAAATGCCCATCTCCATAAGCTCATCATTCATAATTGTACAGGTATGTTATAGTGTATACGTACGTATAACAGAGTTAGAATATATTTAAAGTGATTTAAGGGCAATTTAGGGTGTTTTTTTTTGGTTTCTGACTTTACGCGGGGTCCCAGGAACGTAACCCCCGCGTAAGTTGCAAGTCCACTGTATATATAAAAACTTCAGATGATGGAAAAATTTTACTATTATTTTTTAAATTTTTTAAATATGAAAGTCAGTAAGGAACACCCAACACTACCAGAGGAACAGAATCTTTGTTGAACAGTGTAATTTAGGAACACCCTGCAGAACTTCAGATTACAAAGAGGAAATTAGTAGGATGAACTAAGTTTCAATTATTAAATAAACTTGTGTTACCATTTCATGTTAGTTAATATACAGTGCCCGCGAAAAGTATCCGATCACCCTTGAAATTTGTATTTTTTACATAAAAAACAATGTTTAAATGTATACTAACTTTATATTAGTATTTTGTCATCTGTCCTTTGGTTTGGATGACTTGTTCTAGACGTTTTGGCATGGATTTAATCAAGTTTTGACAAACTTCCACTGATATTTCCTTGCACCATACCTTTTTGATGGCCTCTTGTAATTTTTCAACTGAGCCAGTGTCGTGGCATTCAACCTTATTTTTTATTATTAGCCACAGATTTTCTATCGGATTGAGATCTGGACTATTACCAGGCCAATCCAAAATATCAAATTTATTGTCAGTAATCCATTTTGTCACTATTTTGGCCCTGTGACATGGTGCACCATCATGCATGTATGTTTTTGTCCTTTGGATTGCCATTGCCATTGGAAGTTTATCCTGTAGCATTGCTAAATACCGTGCACCATTCATAGTTGTGTTCTTCGGAAGAAAATATAAGTTTCCACGCCCATAGTAACCGAAACAACCCCAAACCATCACACTTGGAGGGTGTTTCATTGTCTTTAGGGTGTATTTAGGGTCCATCCTATTTGAGCCAATAGGCCGGCGAACCTTTTTTGGACAACTTCTGAATGTCAAAAATG
Source organism: Bathynomus jamesi (assembly GCA_023014485.1). Lineage (NCBI taxonomy): Eukaryota > Metazoa > Arthropoda > Malacostraca > Isopoda > Cirolanidae > Bathynomus > Bathynomus jamesi. The sequence goes on along the minus strand of JAJOZX010000008.1, from coordinate 2,474,571 downwards.
TCGACTCATCGCTAAATAAACCTTCTTCCAGTCATCAACAGTCCAATGAATGTATTTTTTACAAAATGCGACACGTTTTTTACGCATTTTTTCATTAATGAACGGTTTCTTAGCAGCATGGCGAGATGGTAATCCGAGTTCTTTTTGGAGCCGCTCCTGGATAGTTCGTTCAGAAACACCAGATAACAAATTATTCAAATTAAATTTTATTTCTTTCGCAGTTATTGTTGGGTTTTTCAATACTAAACGTTTCATAAGTTTGTCTGTTCGCGAATTTGTTTTTCTCGGTCTGCCAGATCGTTTTTTAGGGACTGGCGTGGTTAGGCCACCATTGTTCTTAGCCCGTGAAACCCATAAATTAACGGTACTTTGGGATATGTTTAATTCCTTAGCTATCTGTCTCTGTGATTTCCCACATGCATGCAAAGCAACAATAGCACCTCGACAATCACTCTTAAGTTGTTTTTTAGCACACATTATATATAAATTTTATTTACACCACTTTCTGTAAAAAAAAAAAAATATCAAGAAATTTATACAAAGAGTGAAATCTGACAAATTTGAGACACAGCCACCCGCAACGAAGGCTACCAGAACACTAATTTGAGAATGCGTTGGATAGCTCTCATATCAGCGAGCAACCTCAAAGTTACCAGATGTTGCTAGAACAAATAGAAAGTGAATTACGTGTCTCTGAATATCAAGGGAAAATATTGTATTTTCTTGAGTGATCGGATACTTTTCGCGGGCACTGTATATACAAAAATTCAAATAAGATGTATTAATTTCATGATTAATCATGTAATTGGAAGTTTTAAATTGAATTTTTGTGCATCAATTATTAGGTAGTTATTGAAATAGCTTTGACCTCTTACAATCTTAAATTACTGGTATGAAGTAAATTCTCTATGGAACTTACATAAATAAGGAAATAAATGAAAATGATAATCAACTAATATATAATATATATATATATATATATATATATATATATATATATATATATATATATATATATATATATTATATATATATATATATATATATATATTATAATATATATTATCAAAGCTATTGACTTCTTCTTAGGGAAACGGAGCTTACAGATGAAAAGAAGGACCAACACAACAGCAAACATTTTTGTTTATTTTTTGTACTTCAGACATTTCGACAAACCTTTTGTCATCATCAGTGAATTAAGTCTTAAAATCTTAAAACAAAAATAAAAGTAATGAAAATTACATCAATACAAAATTAAAATCATTAAAATTACATCACTACAAAAAATTAAAATCATTAAAATTAAATTACCTCAACTGGTAAATACACAATGTTTACATCAACCTCCATACTTGGCAAAAACTAAGAGAAAACTGTATGGTCAGTAAATTAGAAGGTATGATATGTCTATGAAAATTGGTTGGTTAGTTAAGAGAGCTGTAATTTGTAAGATGAACTATTATTGTTAATGGAGGGTTTGTTTCTATAGATGTACAAAGATTCTAAAATTCGGAGTTCTGTGAGGTTATTGGATCTAGTTAGGATTTTGAACTGAGTTTTGTGAAGGGGATGGTTGTTTTCATGACTATGGTTTCTAATTGCGGATTGTGGTGGGTACTGAGGGGACATCGAAACGTCTGAAGTACAAAAAATAAACAAAAATGTTTGCTGTTGTGTTGGTCCTTCTTTTCATATATATATATATATATATATATATATATATATATATATATATATATATATATATAAAATCCCACATGACTACTCTCATTTCACTATTTCTAGTTGTAGCTACCCACTACTTGCTAGCAAACCACTGGTATCCCCATTAAGTGCAATTCATTTAACTGCTATTTTAGTCACAGTACCATCTTTGGCCCCAGTACCTCCCAAAAAGTATAGTTCTAATGCTGCCAATTGAACCTACATATTCCTGTTTTTGAAACAAAATTCAAATTCAGTTTGTTCAAAAACTGTGGGTGATGGAAACATTTCACAACCATATTTGTATTCTGCATGCAAAAATATACCAGAATCACCCTATTTTACTTGAACAGGAAAAAAGTTCTAATTTGTTGTCCAGTGTTATCTTTCCTATTTTCTATGTAAAATTAAAGGAAATAGGAAATATAATTTAAAAACATCCTGTATTATTCCTTGTACTGAAAAGTTATTTGAATGAATTTGCCATATTTCTCTACTTATTGTGGCCCAAGACAATGTGTAGGTAATGCATATACATGCATGTATTGTCAATCTGACTGTACATACATTCAATGAATAGGGTTAATTTTGATAATTCAGGATGGTAAAAGTAATTCTAAGTTTGTATATGGCATAGCTTTCTTTATTGGGTTAAAAATGTTCAATGTTTGGGACTTTTAACTTTTATATGGATAGGCTAACATCAATCATACAGTACAGTAACATTTTTTGTACACACACTGTAGGTCTAGATATGGATACTTTCTACTGCAATGATTACCCCATGTGCCCCTGCACAGATGAAACTAATAGGAGGTACAAAAAAAATATTGTTGCATCTTTAAACAATTTAATTCTATGTCTAAACAAAACCACTCAATAGTTGGTGTTGCCTCCTTGTGCTTGGTGGATGGCTTCAAGTCAGCAAGGGTATGAGGTGAGGAGAGACTCGAAAAAATCAGTGTCATACTCAAAGTTTCAGAGGATTGTTTCAATGTGCTGCTCCATGGTCTGGCGGCAGAATCAGGTGGCTGGTGGTTCAGCAAGCATCAGAGATTTCACTCGGTCTTTCAGGATGGATCCTGAATGATTCTGCTGCCAGACCATGGAGCAGCACATCGAAACAATCCTCCAAAATCTTCAGTACGACACTGACCTTTTCGAGTCTCTCCTCACCTCCTACCCTTGCCAACTTGAAGCCATCCACCAAGCACAAGGAGGCAACACCAACTATTGAGTGGTTTTGTTTAGACATATAATTAAATTGTCTAAAAGATGCAACAATCAGTTTTTTTGTACCTCTATTAGTTTCATATGTACGTGGTGGCAAACAATGATTGCCCCCCCCCCCCTTCCCCTGCATAGAACTTGAAAAGAGCACCACAGTGCCTGGTTTGTAATTTATATATCTAGCCAGACTATCCAGCATCTTGCTAGATTCAAAATGACAGGCTTGGACTAGCTACTATCTGGCCCAAATTTTGAGTTCAGTGTACCTTAATTAAAACCAATTACAGTATATACATTTCCAAATCAAAGAAAAGAATGTATCTCTCTGTTAAATGTAGGCTACTCCTCCTATTCCTATAAAAATTGTGGCTCATCTGGCAGAATTTCATTTAAATAATAACATTAAATTAGATGGCATCAGATGCTCAAGCATAGGCTATAGGGAGGGAGGTAGGCTGTGTAGGGCTACAGTATGGCATAGTGTAAATAAATATTGCAGTTTTAAGTGAACTTACTTTTGACATACTGGTACTTGATGATCTGCTTCTTGGCTGAAAGAATGTAGCCTTCGGTTTTATTGTTGATAAAAATAATGCTGGTCCCAAAGACATTCTGTCAAAATATATATATATATATATCTGTGTATTGCTGTATTTACTGTATACCACGTGTAAAGCTACAAAACAAACCAGTCCCTCCTTCAATTTTAAGGTACTAAGGCACTATATATACACACACGGCATATATCAAGGCCAAAGATGACAGTAGCTACAGTAAATTATGTAGGCCCTACTAATTATACGAGGTAATAAATGATGTAGCTTGTAATAATAAAGGAGACAAGTTCATTAGAATGAAACATTTATACTGAAAGTCATATTGGGCAATTATTTGAGCCTAAACTTAACCCTTGGGTGAGTGACAAGGATGCAGGTCCAAGTAAGGTTGGGCCTGACCTGGTGTTAGTGATAGGGATGCAGGTCCAAGTAAAGTTGAGGTCCAAGTCAAAGGTTGGGTAAGAAATAGGATTAGGGAGAATAATCATCATGTGGTAATAACTAATAACAGGATTCAAATACTTGGTAATTTAGATGAAATGATAAACTGAATTTACCATGGTTGGTTGGGGACTATCATTAGGAATCAGGACAATGGATTTTGTTTGGAATAAGGGAAGGAAAGCCCATAGAAGAATATGTATTCCAGGATGGGTCATTCCACGTCAAGTGGACCAATTTTGGAAAAGTGCCCCACCTCACCATGTCAGATTTTGTTCTAACTTTGCTCACAGATTCCTTTAAGCCTTAAAGGAAGTTCTGCAAAGTGTTAGTTCCATATCTCTTTTGGTTTTGTCACTAGGGCTCCAAGAGCATGGGCTACTTTGTCAATCACATTGAGCGCCAAATTATTTGTGCCATTTTTAGCTAGTCAGCATTCCAGTAACAAATCTTTCTGCTCTGAAAATTTGCTCCTAGGGTCAAAATTTACTGTAGATTTCAAAACTCATTACTAGAGCTCTAAGAAGTATAGATTTTCCATAAAATATCCCCAAAGTAGGCTTCAAATTACATTTTGATTCTTGGGAAGCCACTTTTAGAAAACTATAGCTCTGGATCTACTTGACTCTGTGAAAGTACTGCTCATATGCTACAGAATGTTTCAATCCAGATCTTCCTACCTGTTCTAGTTGCTGAGTTATAAGGCATCAAAAATGGCCAAAATTAATTTATGTGACAAAAACGCCCCATCTTTAAAGCTCAAAATGATCATGTGGGACAGCTTGCACCATACTCTAACAAAAACCAATGAAAAGAGCATGTCCTGAAATACTAGGGCCTAGTTTTTTATTTTGGTGTCTTGCTTTTTTGTAGGTCTAGTAGAGCTTTGAAATTTTGTTCCATGTGATGTTTCTACAGTAGTGTTATAATTGTTATTTCATTGGCACAATGTTTTATTTTTCTTTTGTTCTTATTACTGATTATATAGTGCAGGACTAGGTGCTGTGTGCTAGGCTATACATAATATTTTTATTTATGTTCAACATGTAATACATGACTATTATTGTTTTCAGATCAAAACTGAAAATGGCCAAATCATCAGATACTAGTAATGTTCATGTGGGAGATTATAGGCTCGGCTGAAACTCAAGATAGAATTAATCAGAGTTATTAACAGTTGGCTTTTGATATAAAAATAAGATTCCTGAAAAAAATAATTGGTGGCCACCAACGTGTGTCCGGCCACCCCCATTTTTGTAAAAACATCTAATGCTGCACTAGCAAAATCAGGAAAATAGCAATATCTCTTCTTCTGAACATGCTAGAGAGATGGTTTGCATACCAAAAGATGCAGAATTTGATTTAGAACAAATTATTAAGTGTGGTATTTTTTCATAAACCTTTAGTTTTTGAGTTATTTTAGAAAAACTAATTTTTAGGGCCCATAGACCCCCTTTCGACAGACCTTAGTGACAAAAGAAATTCTAAAATAAGTATGATTTGGCTTTTTGATTACTAACATTGCCCTAAAAGGATGTTGACATGGACATAGTGATCACATGATATGACTTTTCCTTGTTATCTTGCATCCATTATGATTGATTAAAGAATAGAGGGTGGGGCTGCTTCATGAACTTTTTTTAAATGTAATAAATTGAAAACTTGTTTTTTTTTCAGGTGCCTTTGTTATAAGTTTCCAACTGCAATTTGTCATTGAATTCAACATTTGCAATATAAAGTATGACTTCTACAAGGAAAACAGTTGCTAAAGTACAGTACTTGGTGATGTACGTTTTATGCCAGCAGAACAGTTTCCTTTAGGGAAATTGCCTACGTTGAAGCAAGTTATTGAAAGGTGTTTGTGTTTCGGAGACTATAAAACATATGCTGTACTGAGAGCTACTTCTGAGGAATTGCATAAATTGTGGGTCACATATAATGTTTATCCAATATCAGTAAATGCCAAACAGAGCCGACTGAAAACCCAAATAAAGGAATTCAACCGCCTTCTGAAGTATGACAAAAAGAAAAGGGGACCTAAATATCAAGATCTGGATGATTTTCTGAAAACTGTAAACATTTTATTTGACATATATCAACATGATCACAAACTGTTGGCAGATACAGAGAAAAAGCACTTACTAAAAATGACAATCTGATTACCAGTTTTATGAGGTAGGTCTGTTGATTGAATTTCAAGTTGTAAATTATTAATTAATATTAATTAATTATCAATTATTAATATTATCAATTATTAATAATTTGCTACAATTTTTAAAGTGCATTTAATAAGTTAGTAATATCAATAATACCGTATACTATTAATGATAAGTAATATTTTAGTATTTTCTCATTTTTGTAAGAATTTCAATTTACATATAGAGACCCATAGATAAAAGATACATTATAGTGTAATGAAATATAATCACTTTGTAGGACCAGAAAACAACTAGGCATGGTTACTGTACGTGGGGGTTGTGAAGTTTCTCACAACCCCCCCGTGATTTTCAAATTCCCCATTTTTTGGGGGTTATGGAGTTTTTCATAAAAAAGCTTCACCCTAGTTTTCAAGTCCTATCTGGGTCCCCTCTCACAAGTTTTTCTTTCCCCACAGGAGTAGTTAGGAAACCATTAATGGTAATTAGGATTAAGGTTATGAAACCTGAATAGACCCTTAATACAGACCTCCTGTCAGAAGCCAAGGAAGTGTGGAAAGCCTTTAAAAGGTAGGAGTTTTTGTAATCCTTGGCTAGAGTTCATTTGTATTTCACCATCATTATCATGGTTAATTATTATTATTAAGGGTAGACATACATATAGGTTGTTGAAACTGACTGAGTATAGATAGGTTTGCCACCTTGTCATGTAACTAGCTAGAGAACCAATTATCATTATTATAGGTCACCAGTCATATTATTCCAGAGTTAGGTTTTTGCCCATGCTTGTTTGGCAATGATTATAGGTTGATTAACTCATGTGAGATAGGTTTGCCATAATTGTCAATGTTTGTAGTTATTATTTTGTATGTTGGTTATTTATTATTTATGTGCTTTGATTTCATGAGTAAATTATGTTTTCCAGTGATCAATTATGAAGTCATGATTCCAGTTAATGTTTGTGGTTAATTGCCTGTTATGTTGGTTATTTATTATTTATGTGCTTTGATTTCATGAGTAAATTATGTTTTCCAGTGATCAATTATGAAGTCATGATTCCAGTTAATGTTTGTGGTTAATTGCCTGTTATGTTGTTATTATTGTGATTAATGGTGCTAGATGCATGTAACTAATAATCTTGTGTTGTCTAGGCAACCTGTTTGGGATTCAACTCACGTGGTCCATTCATCAGGCTTGGATTGTGGGTCCCATCCAGTGGGAGCTACGCAGTTTGTGTCAACCACTGTTGGCCACTGGATCTGCCCTGAAATCAGGCCTGTGACCCTAACCCTACTAACTAGCCAGCCAATAAAGGAATTGGAACTCAGGTCATAAAAGGGGGGGTCAAGTTTGGAGGGTAGTTAAGCTGGGACAAGGGTTAACATTCTGTGCAAGTCATTTCCGGTACTTTTCTCCCACTTGTTTCTATCCTTTCTGCCAAATCTCACTAAGGGTTATTGGGGCTCCAGGTGTTTTGTCAAGTGCGGTGCATTGCCAGTCCTTTTGTTATGTTTATGCTGTCACACTGAATAGTTGTTTATTTCAGATATAATAAAGAGAAAAACCCAAGTAGTTTACTTCTATTAGGTCTACCTTTGAATTCTAGCCCTTTCTTGGACCCTGAGCGGTTGGGTCTCTTACTCAGTGGAGAGTCAGATTGAGACACCTGCACTAGGGGAAGTCCTTTACAGTTAATGTGCGAGTCGGACCTGAATAACTGGAAATAAACCACTGACCAGAGAGGCCTTCCTAGATACCAGAGGAGATTACATCTTTGCCCAGTCTCTTGACTGTTCCGAACCCAGAAACGTAAAAGGTGCTGGGTGGTTGGAAACACAGATACTCGGGGACTACGGCCTACGCCGCCACCGTAGCATACTTTTTGGCATCCCCAGCGGGATTAGTTGAGAGATTGGTTGAAGATAGTAAAGTTTAAAAAGGGGAACAGGGGAGAATGTCGAACCCAGAGATGACCCAGAGTATTGAGGTTGCTGAGGAAGTTAGTGGACAGCTTGGTGAGGGGGTAGTGGCATCCGCCACCCAATCCCCACTGAGAGATATTGAGGATCAACTCGTGAATTACCGGTCTACTACTGCGGGTACAACTTCTGACCAGGATGTGTATGCTCTCAGAAGAGTGGCATTGACAGTAGCCACCTGGTTAGAACAAGTGAGCAGCCCTGAACAGCCCAGGTTTCGAATAGACGATGGAGCCAATGGCCCTGCTATGAACTGGGGAGAAGAGAGAATGATGGGTCCCTCCCAGGAGAGTGATTCATTTGGGACAGAAGCCGAAGACCTGAACCGACTACCAGGAGCCCAAAGGTGGGCCAAATCACCCCCTACCTTTCAGGCTTCAGAAAGCCAGCCCAGACCAACAGTCAACCGGAGACCTCCTATGAAGTTTCACCGAGAGCTTGGGGAGACAAATGGGGAGGATGAACCAGGGACATTTACCGCAAGAAAGGGGCCCACCCACCCAGCCAACCACTGCAAATTGGCAACAGAGAAGCTCCTGGAACGCCTTGCTAAAGCTCTAGAGAAACTAGATGGGCGCCGCTTTCCTCAACCATTGCCATTTGATATATCAGATGGGAGAACATTCGAAGAATTTAGGAAGGAGTTTGAGGATTATGCTGACAATACAGTAGCAGGAGGACACAACTACTGGAAAGCGGCATTGCGAGAGTGTCTTATGGGAAAGATGAGAGGGGGTTTTGATTTAATTGACCGACCAGGGATGCCATACGGAGTTGTCAGGAAGAGACTGCAGACTTACTACAGAGAACTCCATTCTACCGTGACCAGAGACAAGCGAGAGGCATTTACTAATGCTCAATTACGACCCAGTGAGACCTTATACCAGTATGCAACCAGGTTAGAAACTGTGTGGATGGCTGCAATGCCCGAAGTAGAAGTGGATAATTGCCGAGAACTGATTTCAAAATTTCTTAGCACTGTTCCAGATGCATTTTCCGTGAAGATTGAAGTTGCCCTGGCCACGGCACGATTGACGCGTGGAGCTGGGACCCAGTTGAATTGGCCAGCAGTGAGAGAATTGGCAGCTAGTGAGAGGGAACCTTCAGGGAAATCTTTAGCCTTATCTAGACCTCTCCCCAGCCTGCAGGAGGCCTGGAACATAGGAATGTCCCCTTTGGTACTCCAACCACCACCAGGTGGCCAGAATACAAGGTCAGTTAGTGATCAAGGTCAGCCCCAAAGGAACCCAAACCAACAAAATCACCAGTCTCACCCTCAGTTGCGGGCCTGGCAGCAGGGTTCAGGACCAGCCAGCCATCTAACCACCCCTCCACCACCACCATCTGATCGTCCCTGGGTGAACTGTAATTACTGTGGAAGGAGAGGTCACCTGGAACGGGATTGTCGTCGGCGTTTAGGAGTGTGTTTGCGGTGTGGTGAGCGGGATCATTGGGTGTCACGATGCCCTTACCCACCTAATGGGTATGGTCATAGCCAGCGATCACGCCAGCAGAGTAGGCCCAGTTCAAGAGCACCGAGTCCTACCATCTCAAGGGAACCAGTTCCTGGGCCTAACCAGACCAGCCCACGAGGGACTGAGCCGAATCAAGAACTGCGCCCTTTAAACCAGTAAGCTCTGAGGCCAGAGGGGAACCCCCAGAGCTCCTAGCAGGACGAATAGTGCCCCTAACTAGTGGCCCAATACCAGAACAAGAATTTATGGGTGAAGTACAGATGGGGGGAGATCCAGTGTGTGTCAACCCAGTTTTGCCTGTGAGAATGAATGCGAGTGCAGTTCCTTTTGTCCCCCAGAGATATGAGGCAACAGAGCTTTTCCCATCTTTTGGTGGGAGGAATGAATCATTGATTGTAAATCCTGGTACTGATTGTCCTGATAGGTCCCCCGTTAGTTGCGAGCCTGCTAGTAATAACCTAGGGTATCCAGGTCCATTTGGTCTGGATGAGAGTGTAAATATTCCTGAAGAGTCTGATAGGGAGCAACCCCCTGACCAGAATAATGAACCCGAAGCTGATGCTCCCGAAACGTATTTGATAAATAGTAATGTCTTTGACACTGATGGGTTGGATGAGGAGATGACTGGACAGTTAGCGCCTCAATCTTTACTGAAGGTGGATATACGGTTTGAACATTCGGAGAACTACTTGGCAGTACTTGATTCCGGAGCTACAGTTGGAATCTTGGATCACTCAGTGGTAGAGGAACTGGAGTTAACTCCAGAGATGCAGAGCTGTAACTTGAGGATTCGAGGGATTGGAGTGAACAACCATATTAAACCACTGGGGGTGATTACGCTGGGGTTATCGATTCATGGAGTGGAAATGGAGCCTGTTCTGTTTGCAGTGGTAAAAAGGTTGAAGTTCCCAGTTGTATTGGGAATGAATTTTCTTGTTGAAAACAGTCTCCGAGTTAATGTGAAAAGGAAAAGGATAACACGAGCTTATAAAGATGGGCATATGGAGGAAATTTACTTGAGGAGTGAGAATGCGCCATGTAGAAGGGTGATCCGGAATGTTTCCTGTTATGCATCAGCCGATGTGAAATTAAGTACCTGCAAATATCACAGAGTTCCTGTACAGTTTCCTTGCTTGAATGAAATCGAAGGTGAAGGAAGACTGGAGTACTGTTTTGAGGATGATGATGGAGATTCCCGACTCCAGGGGAAAGTGTATGGTCACCCTGGGTTAGTGGATGGATTGGCTGGGATGACAGAAGTGTTGGTAATGAAGTTGACCCCAGAAGCCCAGAGAATCAAGGCAGGTGACCGGATAGGGACTATAAGATCAATAGTCTATGAAGAAGAACTGGACTTTACAGTAGCTGAAAGTGAGAGAATTGAGGCTGGACCGAAGAACGCCTACGGACTGAAATAACCATGTCACCCGAGTTGAAGTTCGAAGAGAGGGAGAAGGTCTTACAAATGTTGGCGCGCCGGGAGAAAGTGTTGAGTCAAGGGGATGATGATGTAGGTTTTGTGAATTGTGTACCACACCGGATAGAGTTGTATAACGATACCCCTATCCGACAACGACCCCGTAGATTCCCAGAACCAGTCGCAGAAGCGGTGGAAGCCCAGTGCCAGGAATTACTGTTGCTTGATATCATAGAACCTAGCATTTCCCCATGGAGTTCACCTGTTGTCCCTATCCGGAAGAAGGATGGCTCAATTAGAATGTGTGTGGACTATCGAAAATTGAATGAAGTGACCATACCAGACCGATTTCCAATGCCCAACTTAACGGATGCAGTTTTTAGTCTTCATGGAACCTGTTACTTCACTTCCCTGGACATGGTCCGAGGTTATTATCAAATGCCAATTGCCGAAGAGAGCCAAGAGCACTGCTTTTTCAACCACCAGAGGGCATTGGCAGTTTAAGCGACTGAGTTTTGGATTAAAGAATGCTCCTGCTAGTTTCCAACGGATGGTACAAGAAGTGTTACATGGTTTTCCAAGAAGTAGAGTTATCATCTACATTGATGATATCCTAATAATGGGCGAGTCGTTCGAAGAACATCTTCAACTGGTAGATAAAGTCCTGTATACTCTGGAGAAGTCTGGCATAAAGGTCAAACCTGTGAAATGTCAATGGTTCCAACCTGAGGTTGCATTTTTGGGACACTTGGTTGGGAGAGAAGGTTTGCGGAAATCCCCTGAATATATGCAGAAAGTGCACGAGTTCCCAAAACCAGAAACTGTTCGACAGATGAGGGAATTTCTGGGTTTAGTGAATTTCCAGAGAAAGTTTGTACCAGATTGTTCAGTGATAACCAGTTCTTTGTCTCATTTAACTGGCGGTAGATCAAGAGAAAAATTGAAATGGACACTGGAGATGGACAAGGCTTTTACAACAGTGAAAGAGGCCTTGGTTAAGGAAGTGCAACTGTCCTATCCAGATTACAGACCTGAAGCTGAAAAATTGGAACTGTATGTGGATGCTTCCGGGGTTGGCGCTGGTGCTTGTTTGGGACAACAACAGAATGGTGATTTTAAGGTGATTGCTTATGCATCAATGACCTTTTCCAAGGCCCAGAGAATGTACTCAGTTATAGAACGGGAGTTGGCAGCCTAAGATGGGGTGTGAAGACATTTCGCCCATTTCTATATGGTGTGCCTTTTGTACTGTATACAGACCATCAACCATTAGAATACCTGAGCAACATGAAGATTGTTGATAGTAGATTGGCCCGAACTTATGAAGATCTCGCTGACTTTGAGTTTGAAATTCGGTATCGCCCTGGGACTGAGAATGGAGCTGCAGATGCATTGTCACGAATACCACCTGCTGGGAGTGACCAACCGGAGACGACAGAACCCCTCACTAATCGCTTACCACCTGGACTGCGAGTACTCATGAAAGTTGATGGAGGTGGTGATTCGTTGTTTATTAGCCTAGTACAAGTGTTGCAGGATCATCATTACGAGCATGGGCCACCTTGGAATCCTCCACAACACCCATTGGAATTACGGAGAGAGCTGATGGATGAATTGATCACCTTTCCCAAGAGGTATCGCTTGTCAAATAATGCCCGCCGCATAAAAGACCTGAAGATGATGAGACAACCTGGAGTGTTGGTAACTCCAGAAGTACTGTTAGCCGCAAGCCATTGTTATTCCTTGAGGGTTTGGGTTCACTATGGTGTAAAGCCAGTTGTGTACGTTATGGATGTAACTGTCCCTGATACCCCAGAAAGAAGGGTCCATTTGCAGTGTATATCTGGAGTACATTACAATCCACTGATAGCACACAAGTGGTTTGCTGAGCCAGCAGAGTTGATGGTGGAACAGGTGGACACTATGGAGCAGGAAACTGGCCAGGAGGTAGCGGGAAAAAGTGATATAGAGCAGTGTGAAGGGAATTTGTTACTGCAGAATCCAGATCGGGAAGCCAGGGGTGAAAGGGTCACTTGTGGACACCAGGGAGGACCCGTTGCTTGGACTTGGGTACAGTTGGGTGCAGTCAATTACTGTGCTATGTTGGATTCAGGAGCAGAGATTAGCTTAGTATCCGAGTCAGTGGTCAAGAGTTTAAAAGCGAGAGAAGAGGAAGAAGTATCAGTACAGCCTTGCCAGATAATCTTGACTGGGATTGGTGTGAAATTGGTACCCTGTCAAGGACTAGTAAAATTGACTATTCAGGGTAGAGATGAAAAGATCCAACTACCTTTTGCAGTAGCCCCAGAGAATAGTCTCCCGTACTGTTTCTTGTTAGGTTCAAACTATCTAATTATGGCTGACATTGAAATGAAGTTTGATGTAGCTGCATGGTCATATGGAGACCCAGAGTTAGTGGAATGTTTTGGAGTGAGGCGCTAGAGGAGGCAACATGTATGGAGGAAGAGGTACCAGACATCGAAGCAGAGGAGCCAGAGTTGGGTTCAGTATTTGAGGAAGGCAAGAAGTGGATAGTGAACCGAGAGTTGCTTGACTCAGAATCAGTGATTCTAATGCAAAAACGGAACCGATTGTTGCGACAGGTGCATGGGCTATTGGCCCAGTCAAAGCCCCTACCAGAGGGAAAACCTGCCTTGAGGCCGTTTAAGCGGAACTGGCGGGAATTACAGTTAAGGAGTGGGGTGATAGTACATCAAAGTAGGACTGGGTATATTAGCTGTGTAGTACCTTCCACATTGCTCGTGGATATGGCCCTCAGTTTCCACATGGAAATGGCACATATTGGGCGTAATAAGTTGGTGGAAGCGTTGCGACTGTTTGTGTGGCACCCGGATTTGTATAAAGTAGCTAGTGACATCTGTATTACCTGTGAAACCTGTCAGTTGTATAAAGTAGCTAGTCAGCCTATCATCCCACCAACCTTGAAGATAAAAACTGAACATCCTTTTGAATTAGTGGCTGCTGATATTGTGGTTTTCCCACGCACCCAGCTAGGGTACCTTGGTTGTCTGGTGATGGTTGACCATTTTAGCAAGTGGGTTGTGGCTCGCCCATTAAGAACAAAAAGGTCATCTACCATTATCCAGTTGATGGAGCATGATATATTCCCCAACTTGTTAAGAATTCCTCGGAGGCTCCTGACAGACAATGGACCTGAATTCCGTTCGGAGGAGTTCCAAGAGTTCCTTGATCGCTATGGGATTATGCATGTTATACTAGTCCACTTAAGCCTGCTAGCAATGGTGCTGTTGAACGTGTAAATAGAACAATTGGAGAGTTCTTGAGGAGCTTGGGACAAACAGGAGTGGAATGGGATACAAATCTGGTAACAGCTGTGATTACCTATAACAATACCTTCCATGCTGAAATAAAGACCACCCCTGCGGACTGTCTCTTGGAACAACGTCACCAGAATATTGCTACTGTAGTTGTTCCCCCTCAATTGCGAGAAATATGGAAGGAGGGCCATCCACGGTTTGCACCCTTCCAGGTTGGCCAGAAAGTAGTCAAGAAGATCATTACCAGTGACCGGAGCACCTCACGGAAGTTCTCCCCCAAGTATACTGGGCCTTACAAGGTTAGTCAAGTACACAGTAATGGAGTATCCTATGAATTGACCACATCAACTGTTGAGGGCACCCCCCGAGTTATAAAAGCTCATCATACCCATTTGAAGGCCTGGCATGAACCCCCAAAATATCTACAGAAGCATAGGAGGGAACAGGAATTGCAGAAAGTACCTGAGATGCCTGAGACCTGGATCCCGGACTTACCATCAAGTGCCGCACGCATACCCTTTCCCTGGCATAGGGGTGGCACCACTTTAGATGATGGCCCTGAATATTCCTTTGAGGGCTTTGGTACCCCTGAAGTGGAATCCCGGGTAGCTTTCATGGGGAACTCCAGTGTTGGGACCAGTGCTTCGGATACAGATGAGGAACACTCTTCTTCAGAGAAATATCACCGGTTGAATACACTCCTGAATGCGCGACAAAGTATTACCTGGAGAGACCCTTTGGTAGAGTATTGGGAGTATGATGGGACTAGTAATTTTAGTGCTGAGACAACTGCTGGAATGGAAGGGTGTCCGCCAGTGGAGCTAAACTGTGGAGATGTGCCTCCAATTACTCAGCATTCGGGGGAGACAGATTTTCAGACACCCGTTGAGGAGATTCAGGCCGGGGCATTTCCAGTGGGGGAGCAAGTTTTTCGAACTATGCAGGAGTCAGAAGGTAATGATATACCTTCACTTGGTTATGAGAATTCTCCGATTTTGGTAGGGTCATTAGAATCAATTTTCAACAGTACTCCCATGAGTGAGTCTTGCCTCATGAGTCCCCAAACCATACCCCCCTTTCAAGAAAATCAGTTGTGGGGTGCTGGTTCTGAAAATGAGTCTGGGCAAACTGAGGTCCAGGGTAATGTGACAGATTCGCATGAATATCTGGACACACTGGAAGATGATGCTCCATTGGATGGATTAAAATTGGCCCAGCAATCATTGAGACTTGTACAACAGTCGCTAGATGTAGCTAATGATGCATTGAGTACTCTGGAGAATTCGTTCCTTGGGTTCACTGATTCCATGCCCGGCTCACCTCAAGTCCCTCAATCTCAGTCTTGCCATGTTAGTTTTAGCCCTGTGCAGTCAGGATTCACCACATGTCAGGAGATACTAAATGAGTATAGACAGAAGGTTCGTGCCTGGACTAGCCATCATCGTCATTTCCAAGCTGAGACCAAGACTTCACGATCAGAGAAACTTAACTTACCCCAGTCAGGGCTCAACCGGCCATTCACACGCTCCTGTGGCAATCCTGCAGAATTACCAAATGTACAACCACAGACCCTTGAGTACAGAATCAGAGGCAACCGAGTAAACTGAAGTGAAGTATTGTGGGTAAATCTGTTATAAAATACACTCTAAGATAACTAGATTTGGGGTTTTTCTTTCCTGTGAGAGGATACCCAATGTACTCGGCACTCGAAAGGGATGTAAGAATGGATTATTCATTGATTTCTGCTTTATTTTTGGGTGTATAACCAGGGGAGGGGTAGTTAGTGAACCTTTTGTTCTGAAGGGGTCAATAATTAAGTGTTCTAGGGGAGTAAGCAGCCTGGAGAAACTGAGGGAAAGATATGGGATGATGCATGCTACTGACTTGCGACTAATTGACATTCCAGTCGTTTGAAAAAAAAAGAAAAAAAAAAAAAGAACAAGGGGGGTTAGAGTGAAGATTTGGCCCATTCTTTTCTTTCATTTGATTTCCTTTGACCGGAATACAGTGGCACTTCTAGCCTTGATTTGGTTTCCTTCTTTTCTTCTTCACTGTTCCTACTGATACTCTGGTTTAAAAAAAAAAAAAAAAAAAAACCCTCCCAACTTGAATTCCCAGAGGATTTGAGTGAATACACCTGGCTGAAGTGGTGGAGGAACAAAGGGGTTACTAGCCAGATTTCCCCCATGGTATAGTGTGGGAAGAACACTACAGTCAAATTTATGGGTCCTGGTCTCTTGATCCAGGGTCAAGGGAAATAGAGGCAGTGAAGTGAATCAAGCAAGAAAAACCCAGTGAATGTTGTGACCCAAAAAGGGGGTTGGAGGATTTCTGGGTAGAAACTGTAGGTTGTGCCAGAAGCAAGGAGGTGATACCCGTGAACAATGTGTAGATTAAGTGAAACAAAAGTGGTGCTTAAAAAAAAAAAAAAAAAAAAAACACTGCCAGTATTTACCATGTACATATTGGGAATTAATGTACAATGTTAGTGGTACCAAATGGATTACTGTAATAATGAGATTTGGGCATTTGGCTAAGTTGACCTAGTTATGAAAATGGTTTTTCCCTCTGTTATAATTGGCCAGTTTGAGTAAAGCAATTGTTATTAGATAAGTCTGTAATAATTTGTGGTACTAATGAGTTTTAATGTAAGTGTAGGTTAGCTAACTGGGAGGGTCAGCATGGTTTTGATGCAATAACTTTTATAATGTATACTCCCAGGTTTAGATTGTCAAGCGATGCATTATCCTGTTAGGGACCATGAAGGAGGAAAGAATTGTGAGGGGGGTTTTTTCTTAGGGGGAAGGAATGTGGGGGTTGTGAAGTTTCTCACAACCCCCCCGTGATTTTCAAATTCCCCATTTTTTGGGGGTTGTGGAGTTTTTCATAAAAAAGCTTCACCCTAGTTTTCAAGTCCTATCTGGGTCCCCTCTCACAAGTTTTTCTTTCCCCACAGGAGTAGTTAGGAAACCATTAATGGTAATTAGGATTAAGGTTATGAAACCTGAATAGACCCTTAATACAGACCTCCTGTCAGAAGCCAAGGAAGTGTGGAAAGCCTTTAAAAGGTAGGAGTTTTTGTAATCCTTGGCTAGAGTTCATTTGTATTTCACCATCATTATCATGGTTAATTATTATTATTAAGGGTAGACATACATATAGGTTGTTGAAACTGACTGAGTATAGATAGGTTTGCCACCTTGTCATGTAACTAGCTAGAGAACCAATTATCATTATTATAGGTCACCAGTCATATTATTCCAGAGTTAGGTTTTTGCCCATGCTTGTTTGGCAATGATTATAGGTTGATTAACTCATGTGAGATAGGTTTGCCATAATTGTCAATGTTTGTAGTTATTATTTTGTATGTTGGTTATTTATTATTTATGTGCTTTGATTTCATGAGTAAATTATGTTTTCCAGTGATCAATTATGAAGTCATGATTCCAGTTAATGTTTGTGGTTAATTGCCTGTTATGTTGGTTATTTATTATTTATGTGCTTTGATTTCATGAGTAAATTATGTTTTCCAGTGATCAATTATGAAGTCATGATTCCAGTTAATGTTTGTGGTTAATTGCCTGTTATGTTGTTATTATTGTGATTAATGGTGCTAGATGCATGTAACTAATAATCTTGTGTTGTCTAGGCAACCTGTTTGGGATTCAACTCACGTGGTCCGGATTCATCAGGCTTGGATTGTGGGTCCCATCCAGTGGGAGCTACGCAGTTTGTGTCAACCACTGTTGGCCACTGGATCTGCCCTGAAATCAGGCCTGTGACCCTAACCCTACTAACTAGCCAGCCAATAAAGGAATTGGAACTCAGGTCATAAAAGGGGGGGTCAAGTTTGGAGGGTAGTTAAGCTGGGACAAGGGTTAACATTCTGTGCAAGTCATTTCCGGTACTTTTCTCCCACTTGTTTCTATCCTTTCTGCCAAATCTCACTAAGGGTTATTGGGGCTCCAGGTGTTTTGTCAAGTGCGGTGCATTGCCAGTCCTTTTGTTATGTTTATGCTGTCACACTGAATAGTTGTTTATTTCAGATATAATAAAGAGAAAAACCCAAGTAGTTTACTTCTATTAGGTCTACCTTTGAATTCTAGCCCTTTCTTGGACCCTGAGCGGTTGGGTCGCTTACTCAGTGGAGAGTCAGATTGAGACACCTGCACTAGGGGAAGTCCTTTACAGTTAATGTGCGAGTCGGACCTGAATAACCTGGAAATAAACCACTGACCAGAGAGGCCTTCCTAGATACCAGAGGAGATTACATCTTTGCCCAGTCTCTTGACTGTTCCGAACCCAGAAACGTAAAAGGTGCTGGGTGGTTGGAAACACAGATACTCGGGGACTACGGCCTACGCCGCCACCGTAGCAGTACCCTGAAAGAAGTCCCAGAAACAGCCAGACTTAAAATTCAAATCATGGGTTATTCAATCTCAAAAAGCAAAAGAATCAGTTCCTCCTCCTCATCCTCCTGAACCTATGGACATTCCTGAGTTGACAGATAGCGACAGTTATAATGATTCATTTGATGCAGACTATGTTCCAGAAGTCTCAACATTACAGAACAGAACTAGATTACGCTCATTAGCTGAAGCATGTGACAGGTATAGTACTGAAAGATAAATCTTTTAATAGGTACAGCTTAAAGTGAAATCATTGTGACTAAGAGATTAAGATTACCAATAAATTATTCATTGACAATAGATATGTAAATCTACTTTAAATATCCTAACAGATATCAAGTAAGTGATAGAGCAGGAGTGGCTATTGGTTATAATGTTATAATGTTTCAGACCAACAAAGACCCTAGGATCCACTCATGGCTGGTCTACCTAACTGTGTTCGTAATCGTGTATTGTGTATGTCCTCCGTGGTGGCGGAGGGGACCTACAATTTTACGTGGGTTCCGAACCACAAGAACATAAGAAATTTATGTAAAAACTGCCGGTAATTTGGCAATGACCAATTTTTACGAAACTAAATAATTATCAATTTAAAACTAATTAATTATCGATTTAAAACTAAAGATAGAATCTCTGGATCCAGAGGATCAAGTCATAATAGACTACTATCCACAAATGTTACACTCTATATCTATTTATAACGGACATGCAAATATATCAGATCCAAAGAATCCAGTCAATTTCATTACGGTATCCATCAAGTCACGGTCCATATCGATTGCGGACCAAGTCAAAATTTACAACCATATACATTACAATATATACACTTACGAGGAAAAGTGTAGGTGTGGCTGTAAAGACTGTACAGTAATGTAGAAATGTGTGTGCACCCATTATGGGTCTCCCATTTAAAGGTGTTTGTGGGGCAAGTGAAGATCATGAGTTTTTCAATACCTCACAGTACTATGGGGGGCACCGCTCGGCAGAGGAATCTCTTTAAATAGGGTGTGTAAGGACAGAGAGTATCCCTAACCCAAGACGCTGCCTCCCTATATCCCACAACACTTGTGTTGAGCTGTGGGATCTATCCCCACAAAGCCTTAATTTTACTACCTTAAACTATACCCTTTCTATCAACATGCGCGTCTAATCGATTTTTAAACATGTTTATAGACGTGCTACTAATTACTTCTACCGGCAAACTATTCCAGCTATTTACTATTCTATGCGTAAAAAAGTTTTTCGCAACTGCTGTCTCGAACCTTCTACTTGTCAACTTACACCCGTTATTTCTAGTCCTATTATATTGAGATATTTCCAAAAAGCTATCTCTATCTACGTTATCAAACCCATTCATAATTTTGAAAACCTGGATTAGATCACCCCTTAACCTCCTAGTCTCGAGAGTAGTCAATTTTAACTCCTTAAGCCTATCCTCGTACGACTTTGACCTAAGAGACGGAATCATCTTAGTTGCTCGTCTTTGAACTCTTTCAATTTTGTCTATATCTTTGCGCATATGCGGATTCCAAAATTGGACCGCGTACTCCAAATGGGTCTAACTAATGATTTATAAAGAGGAACTATAATATCGCGCGATTTGTACTCAAAATTTCGAGCTATAAACCCTAACACTTTGTTCGCCTTATTGACCGCTGCTGTACTTTGTTTCGCTACTTTTAAATCACCAGTGACTATAACTCCTAAATCTTTTTCCTGCTCTACGCTTGTTAAATCTTTCCCTGACATACTATACGCAAAATTACCGTTACGCGAACCTATATGCAAAATTTTGCACTTATCCACGTTAAATCTCATTTGCCATGTGACTGACCAATCAACGATTTTATTCAGATCTTCCTGAATTTTACCTCTATCTTCGTCATTAATCGCCCTACCACCCAGCTTCGTGTCATCCGCAAACTTTGAAACTGTACTGACTGGACTTTGGAGTAATAACCCCAGATAACATACAAAATGTTATTGATAAGTATGTTTTTAATCACTCTAGATATTACATTTCTTAGCTTCTGCTATAAGTTCTAAATCACCAGATTTACTATTATTTTTAATTAGCGTCAAAATTTCTATTTTGTATTTACATTAATTAGTTTCAAACAGGACACTGACATTTGTATTTTGTATATTTGTATAATGCTAATGCAGTAATGCATGGCCAATATTTTTGAAATACTTTTCAGAAACAAGTTGAGAAGGGAGAGAGCTAAATTGAGAGCTGAAAGGAAGAAGGAAGAAGAAGTGATATTTGAAAAAGTGACTGGCATTGGCTTTGATGGTAGAAAGGATGCTACACTTGCTGTTAAAGTAAATGAAAAGTATTATACATCCACAATCCTAGAGGAACATTATGTCATTACTGGAGAGCTAGGTAAATGGAAATGATTGTCATACAGTTATAGGCATTATTCTGTTATATTACTGTACTATAAAGTAATATTTCAATTACTTAAAAAATTTTCTTTTTAAGTGACAACTGTCCAGTTAACTTTATTCCTTCCTTTTTCATTTAATTGTAAAATTAATTACATTTATTTTCAGATGATTTCTACCTCGACCATTTTACCCCGGAGAGTGGCAAAGGCATTGACAATGCTCATGGCATTTATAAGATCATTAAAGGGACAGAACTTGAGGCCAAATTAAACTTAGTTAAAGCAGATGGGACAAATACTAACACAGGACATATGCATGGGTCAATCAGATATTTGGAAATGTTTTTAGGGCAACCTCTTCAGTGGGATATTTGTCTTCTGCATCTAAATGAATTGCCACTTAGACACATCTTCATAACTTTAAATGGGACAACAAAAAGTCCAGACAAATTTTCTGGCCCTATTGGTTCTCAGCTCAATGGGGATGTGTCAGAATGGAATGTTGTGGACTTCAAATCTATACCTTATCCTGCATTTGTGCTTCTACTAGGGCTGTGCCGGATACCACTATCCGGCAGGATATCCGGCCGGATAACAGCTATTATCCGGTATCCTGTATCCGGCCGGATAGATGTCAGTATCCGGCCGGATAGCCGGATATTTATGATAGTCTTTTTTGTAATGGGAATACCATCTGGGCCCGCCCCTTTCCAATCTTAGCTTGCATAGCCTTTAGCTAGCAAAAGTTGAATATAGTTGTACAAAAATCTAAAATTAAAATAATTGATAAATAAGCATGTACCACTACTAGTATGTAACTATATTAACACTGCTAAAAAGGCAAAATGTTTGGTCCAGCTAAAAGTGTGACGCATAGCTAAGATCCCAGCTTCCCTTACTTTTTAATTTTTATTTTTATTTTTTATTTTTATATATATTGCAAATTACAATATGAAAAAATATGAATTAGCGAAACCTTTTATTAAGATTTGAGATATAAAAATAAAACATATAGCCTAATCAAATATACCAGTAAGGTAAGTGAAATTATTAAAATAGCAAAACCTTAAAAAGTAAAAACTCACATTAAACAATAAAAATTAATACTATGTTCAAGACACTAGATTCACAAGTTTAAATCAAATTTTCGTCCATTGTGATGGATAAAAAGAAGCATCTCCCCTCGCTTTGGTAGCAAAGTACTTCTTTTTTCTTCAAAAATATTTCCGTATTCGGAAAACATTCTTTCTGAGAAAACTGAAGATGCTTGTGTCACTAGCCATTTTAGAGCAATTTTCTTGAGAGATGGAAAGGATTCTTCATTTTTCCAAATTTCAAGTGGAGATAGTCGTCTGTCTGATATGGTTTTTTTTGCATATTGCTCAATTTCCTCTGCTATTTCTGCGAATGAAGCCATCTTACGGCTTTTTTTAAACTTTTTCTCACCAGGTATCTTTTCTGAATTTTCTTGTGTTAGTTCCCTGAAACAAGCAGAGAGTGGATCATCATCAAACTTTGCCTTTTTTCTTCCTGTTGAGGAGGAAGAAGAATTAGAATCGTCGCTGCTGTGAGCCTGTTCTTCAAAATATTTATCTCTAATTTTCTCTAGGTTGTTTATTTCATTTATTTCTTCAATTAACCATGTCTTAATATTTTCCTTTTGTTGATCTTTGAAAAACAAAAATTTAAGTCGTGGATCAATGACAGTTGCTAGAGCATACTTCCGATTTGTTAAGACATTTAGACACTCTTTTTTCATTGCTTTCATTGGCAAAAAATCGTGACCGCAATGACTTCAACAGTTCATCTTTTATAGTTTGGACTCCTTGATCATCCTGGCCAATTTTTGAAAGAAACCTTTCAAGCGCGCACAGTTAGGGTTATGACTTTTTAATTTTTTGTCATAAATATTGTTTCCTGTATCATCAATCGATGAACTTTTGCTTGAAAACAATAAAAAAGGGCCTAATTCCTCAGAATTAAAAAAAAATGTCACCCCGAAAGCAAATATAGTAAAGGGTGTCAGGAAATGATTGCCCCCCCCTGTACAGAAGAAACTGAAAGGAATAGAAAAAAACAGACAAAACCACGCGAAAGAGCGTTTAATTTTGAATAAAAAACACTTGTTTTAATATCGGGTGTTGCCCCCATTTGCAGCTCTGATGGCCATTAATCGATGGGGGTATGATCCCAGAAGTGTCTCAAAGTTTCTCTGAATCGTTCAAAATAGATGATGCCATGGTTTCTGTGGGGAAAAAAATGGTAAGAATTAAAATCACAGGAATAGAATATAATGGTTTTTATTCAGATTTTAACGCTCTTTCAAGTGGTCTCGCCGGTTTTTATCTATCTCTTCTAGTTTTTGCTCTACAGGGGGGGGCAATCATTTCCTGACACCCTTTACTATATTTGCTTTCGGGGTGACATTTTTTTAATTCTGAGGAATTAGGCACTTTTTTATTGTTTTCAAGCAAACGTTCATCGATTGATGATACAGGAAACAATATTTATGACAAAAAATTAAAAAGTCATAACCCTAGCGCACATGTTTGGGATAACAGTAGAGAGTAAACTATATTCTGTACTCATTTCTTGGGTGAGTTTAAAAAATGGCTGTAAAAGCTTTAAAAGATTTTCAATCAAGTACCACTCATTAGATGAAATAACAAGTAATTCACTATGATCAGCAAGGTATATTTGAACTGATTTTTTCAACTTAACCATACGTTCTAGCATCAAATAAGATGAGTTCCAGCACGTTAAAACATCTTGTACCAATAGAAGAGGAACATGACCCTGTTGTGTTTGGAGAGCTTTAAATTCAGAAGTAGCCAGTGGGGAGTGGTTAAAATGTGTCACTAAACGTCGACACTTTGCCAAAAGATCTTTTATAGATCATTGAGCCATTAATGCATCATTCACCACTAGCTGTAGCAAATGAATTGAACAGTGAACAGAAGGTATTTCCGCAAGGTCACATCCCAAAGCTATGTTAGAAGCTCCATCTCTGACCAATATATTACACCTTGATCTGTCAATATTCCATGATTGCCACATAGATTGCAATTTGTCCGCTATATTAATTCCTGTATGCGATCCTGAAAAATGAGCTGAATGCAATACTGCATTACAATGAGTGTAGTCATTCATGATCCAATGACCTGACAAGGAAATGAATGATTCATTTGAAGAAGAGCAGGTCCAAATATCGGAAGTGAAGCTAATGTATTTCCCTTCTTTCAATTTATTCATAACAATTTCTTTGAGTTCTTCATAGATTTTGGGTATGACTTTTTCTGAAAAATATGTTCGATTTGGTAGCAAATACCTTGGCTGTACGTGGGCCATCAGTCCTATAAAGCCATCTTGTTCAACTAAACTAAAAGGATGGTTGTCCAGTGCCATCATTAATCCTATCTTTTTATGTAAAGCTTGAGCTTTTGAGTCATTTATATCCCATAATTTCTTAAAGGAAAAACTTTCTTCTAACGTGAGTTGCTTTTCCATGGCAACTAATTTTTTCTCCTTCGGAGCCATTGAGGTGGTCGCTATAGGTTGATTTTGATTTTCAGATGATTTGTTAAGTTGAGACACTTCTTTATATTCTTTTGAATGCAGCATCTTTGCATGATTGTGCAAAGGTTTTGTGCTATAGCACCTAGCACCCAATTTCTCTGATCCCCTTTTAATCTGTTTGGAACATAGGGAGCAAATAGCTATCGTTGGATTAGTCTCATGTATTGTAAATATTTTCCAAATAAAACTAGCCATTTTAGGGGGTAAATAATGTTAAAATATTGCTGTAAGCCTATAACTAATACTAACTAGCTATATAGCTATATGATTTAGGCAATGAAACAATCCTGAAAAGGATAAAATATAGGTAATTAGTAAAGTTATTGAAAGATAGCTATAATTTACATCAAATAGTGATTAAAATTTGATAGTATAGTCAATTAGTCAAGTAATAGCTAAATAATAATATATAAAAAATTATGAATTATTTGAATGATATTATCCGGTATCCGGCCGGATATTTTTTTTATTATCCGGCTATCCGGTATCCCGGATAGTAAAACATACTATCCGGCACACCCCTAGCTTCTACCAAATGAGGTGGTCAATAATTTATCAACAGACCAATACTATGGATACTGCATCTGCTGGGCAATTATTACTGGTGAAGTGGATGAAGACCTTGCACTCTTAGAAGTTGGCCTGCTAAATCACTCTCGATGGCTCACCTTAGCCTGTAGAATTCTTCGCTTTTATGTTTCACAAAAAAGACCCAGTAAGAACCTCAAAATCATAGTAGAATTCATCATCAAAGTATACTTTCACAGTTGGTTCAATATTAAGGCTAATAAGAGGCTAAGTGATGGGTCAAGAAACCTATTCAATATGATCCAAAGAGTAAATAAATTCCCTGACAGGAAAATTAGAGAAATTTGTTATGACATATTAAACAATAACAGCTATTTTGCTCATGGTGAAAATATTTTAGTTGGAATGCTGGCTGATGAAGGTGAGGAGGTGTGCTGTCAATAAAGTTCTGTGTCTGAGGGGAGTTATAGAGGATTTTGATGATGAATCTGGTAGTAGCAATGATTTTGCAGGTGGAATAATTGAAAGTGATGATGAGAATGAAGAGGATCATGAAGGTGGTACTGATGAATATCCTGCTATAGATGAGAATGTTAGGGTCTTTAGAAAGCCAATCATCAATTTCAAAGCTTCTGCATACCACAAGCTGTCTGCTATGTCCCAATGGGAAACTGTTCCACCTGTATTAAAAGAATTCAGTAATGATGAACTGCATGATATCATTAATACCGCATTGAAACTGGATCATGAGTGCCACAGTCAGAATGTTGAAAGGCACATCAAGCTTGTCACTGAAGCATCCTTGGCTGTTGTAGGTCATGAGCGTAGAGATGGTCTTATTAGAAACAAAATTAGATCACGTAAATTAATGAAAGATTTTGTGTCTAAAAAATATTTTAAGTTCTAGATTATTATTTATCATGCTAAAATATGACAAAATGACAATTTGTTAATTGTATAATTTAATGTTTGGCGTTTTGGAATGTCAAAAAGCATTTTCAATGAATTTAAAATGGCTGATTTTGATTGATTTTGATTGCTGATTGAAAACCACTAATACATGTCAATTTGCAGCTTGAGAATGTTTTATTGTGTTGACATTCAGTTGAAAGGGGGTCTATAGGCCCAAAACATTAGCTTTTCTAAAATAACTCAAAAACTAAAGGTTTTATGAAAAAATACCACTCTTAATAATTTGTTCTAAATCAAATTCTGCA
The DNA here is from genome assembly GCA_023014485.1 of Bathynomus jamesi. NCBI lineage: Eukaryota > Metazoa > Arthropoda > Malacostraca > Isopoda > Cirolanidae > Bathynomus > Bathynomus jamesi. The sequence goes on along the minus strand of JAJOZX010000008.1, from coordinate 2,448,190 downwards.
TCTTTTGGTATGCAAACCATCTCTCTAGCATGTTCAGAAGAAGATATATTGCCATTTTCCTGATTTTGCTAGTGCGGCATTAGATGTTTTTACAAAAATGGGGGTGGCCAGACACACGTTGGTGGTCACCAATTATTTTTTTCAGGAATCTTATTTTTATATCAAAAGCCAACTGTTAGTCACTCTGATAAATTAAAATCAAACAAAAATTATAGTTTCAGCCCGGCCTAGACTGGGAGAACCCATGGAAACTGAAAGAAAACTGGAAGCCTGTACTATTGGAAATAAAGAGGGAAGAGTGTCACCTGAAAACATATTCCAGAAAATGTGGTTTGAAACTGTTCACAGAGCTGACAGTTCAGGAAAGACAACTACTTTTTCTTTGAACAGGAATAGAAGTATTCCAATTTAAGGAAGATGCATGCATATGCTTGCACCATAAACAGCTTCTTTTGACCAGATATGAGAGTCTGCAGAAGCACTGTTGCAACCCATTTGAATATCATAAATCAACATTACCCAAAAAATCACTTTGGGCAATTGACATTGCAACAGCTCAACTGTTGAAGGAAGAGACTGGCAAAGACATCAAAGCCTGGACAGAAACTTTGTCCTGATTGCAGGAAACAGAGGGCTGAAATACAAAGAATCAGTTCAACATCAACAAGTGAATCATTTGATCCACCAGAAGCACAAAAGCAGAAACTAGACACCAGCTGTTCAGCACTTGACATTTCCCCTGTACATGACTCCAGATTCCTGGGATCTTGGGAGCATTGCTCCAGTAAATTTGACCATGAGAAAAAGTAAATTTGGGTTTGGGTTTTGTTCATCCGCTAGACGTTATGCAATTTTTTTGCGTATACGTTCTTGTACAAACCAATTTTTTTAAATTACAAATTTAGTTATTTTAAGTTTAGTTGGTAATTCCATATTTAACAATTATTTTTATTTTTTGTTAAGCTTCAATGTTTTGATAATTAAAATTTTATTAAAACATTTTTTTTTTTAATATAAAATTATCAGGATTGGACTATGTTCCATTGATCTCGGCCAGGTTTGATAAATTGGCCAGATAATTACTTGTGCGGTTTTAAGTAATCCACCATGACTCTAGAATTGAAAAGTTTAGTTAAGTTTAAACTTACTTTTACTTACTTTAACTTACCTACTTTTACTTACTCTTCCTTACTTTTACTAAGTTTAAAGCACTTACTTTTACTTACTTTCATTATACTATATTTACTTACTTTTACTCACTTTTACCATACTATATTTACTAACTTTTACTTATTTTGTATTTTTTCAGGTAGTCAATAATCAATAATGGATCCTAATATTGATGAAGTTGGAGAGAAAAGTGAGGGTGTTAAAAGGGGTTACTTTTGTGGTCAATGCAAGAACAAATATTCAAAGAAGCAAAACTGGGAGGAACATTTTAATTCCAAAAAAAATATTTGTTACAATACAAGAGGTCCCAGAGTTTGGGCCCACAGCTTAGATATTGCAGTAAAGAAATACCAGGATGAAGTGCAGCAAAGAGATACGGCAAAGCAGTCATTTAGTTTGTTCACAAAATGTGTTAGTGCTAGACCTCAGAAAAATGAACCAACTTCATCAACTGCTAATCTAGAAAATGAAACTTTTTCACTAGATGTTTCACAGACTGAAGAAAGTGCTTCTCCTCCACCTAAGAAACAAAAGGTAAGTGAGGAATCTGCGCATCAGACTAACAAAACTGCTTTAGAGGAATTTGAAAATTCCCAAATCCAGAAGACATTGAATGCAATTTTGCGCCTAACAAAAGAAACTCACCAAGCTGTTGTGGTTAATAAAGAGAAGAGTCAAAATATGCCTTCAAGTTCAAGTGTTGCATCCAAATCTAATAAAGCAAAAAGCAACAAATTTGACATTTCCATAGCCCATTTAAGCAAGTGTAAATCAATACAAGAAATCCTGAACAATGATTTGATCAAATCTACATTCAAATTGGTGGAAAAAAAGGATCTAGGGCATGTTGATGATTCATTTTCAGTACTAAGTGATATAATGGAAAACATTGCAAACAGTGACACTAATATGCCTGATGTAGATATAGCTGTTGAGGATGAAGATGATGATAATCAAGAAGATATTGATGATGCTTCTGATGATAAAATGCTTACATTATATTGCATAGCAGCCATAGCTTGCACAGACCCCAAAGCATGTGCTTCAGACAAACATTCTAACATAAAAGGTTACTTCAATGTTAAAGATTTAACCTATGTATGCAAACAAGGAGAAAATCAAGAGAGATGGTTTAGAAATCTGAAAACCCACCTGAAGACACATTTAATTAAACTTCAGCATCATCAAAGAGCTGCTGAATAAATAAACTTAAGGTGAGTTATAAACTGTACATTATTGTATTATTATGTTTAGCTAAAACAATTTGTAATTGGTATGTCGTCAATTCAAGAGTTTACTATCATTAACCTATCTAGTGGTGTAAGGGGAAAAAAAGTAAATTCAGAGCTGTGCTCCAGTAAATTTTTTCAAATCTGGAGTCATGCCCCTGTAAAGCCACAAAAGTGAGCAAGAGAGATTTACCAGGATATGTCAAAAGAAAGACAAGACAAGCACAAGAAGCTATTGGTCAGAAAATGGCAGCTCTTACAGGGATTGATGTGGGTGAAATGGAAGCTAGCACAAGTCAGCAGAGGTGCAGAAATTGTGAATATTATGAAATACTGTTGGAAGAATTGAAAAGCCAAATGGAATTATCAGACAAAGAAAGGAAACTGCAGATTCTAACTCTGGAGCCTAACAGCTGGTCTATACAACAAACAGCAGAAGAATTTGGAGTTTCTCTTTGAATGGTTTAAAACTGCCAGGAAGTTGAAAGCAGTCAGGTATTCTTGCAATACCAGGAAAAAAGAAAGGAAAAACACTGCCTGAGGAAGTAGTATTAAAAGTTCAAAAGTTTTATGAAGATGATGAATTCAGCCGGATGTGCCCAGGGAAGAAAGATTGGGTGTCTGTCAGGATTGATGGAAAAAAGCTTCAAAAACAAAAAAGGCTGCTGCTCAGCAATTTGAAAGAAATGTACATTGCTTACAAAGATTGAAATAGCCCTGAAATTGGCTTCTCTAAGTTCTGTGAACTTTGACCAAAGTGGTGTGTGACAGTTGGTGTAGCAGGGGTACACAGTGTTTGTGTATGTACAATTCACTAAAATGTGAAACTGATGTTGGCTGGAGCTGATATTCATGAGGATTACAAAATGCTGATGCAAAAAATGTGTTTGCAATTTGGAGTCAAAAGACTGTATGCTACAACGGTGTGAACTGTGCCCTGGAGCACCAGCACTGGAAGATCACCTTTCAGCTATTTTTACAGAACAAGCAGAAATGGATCCACAAGAAATGATTGAATATAAACAATGGGTTCACACTGACAGGGACACCTTGATTATGAAACAGTTGTCAGTAGAGGATTTTATCACAGAAATTACTTCAAAAATTATCTTCCTTTGTGGTCATCATTACGTTTCAAATCACCAAAGTGCTCACCTGAAGTCCCTAAAGGAGGAAATAAAACCTGAAGAAGCAATAATCTTAATGGATTTTGCAGAGAACTATTCCTGTGGTACAAGATGCAGCGCAAGGTTTTCACTGGGACAACAGCCAAGCAACATTGCATCCTTTTGTAATGTATCACAAAGTTTCAGATGAAATTAGAAGTGAATGTTTTTGTGTCATCAGTGACTGTCTGAAGCATGATACTGTTGCAGTACATGTCTTTCTGAAGAAGTTGATTGGATTTCTGAAAGAAAATTTTGAAGTAATCAAGCACATTAATTACTTCAGTGATGGTGCTGCACGCCAGTACAAAAACTACAAAAATTTCATGAACCTTTGTTGGCACAGCAAAGATTTTGGTGGGATAACAGCAGAATGGAACTTTTTTGCTACCAGCCATGGAAAATCAGCATGTGATGGTGTAGGGGGCACTGTGAAAAGATTGGCAGCTCGTGCCAGCTTGCAAAGACCAGTAACTGGTCAGATTCTCACACCTACCAATCTCTCTGAATTTTGCCAAAAAGATGTGCATGGAATTACATTCTTTTTTGTTTCAACTGATGAAATAGAAGCAGAGAGAGAAGCACAAGAAATAAGATTTAATCATAGGCATACAGTAGCTAGAACTCGAGAAAATCATCATTTTGTTCCAGTAAATGATAAACAGATTCAAGTTAGCCAAGTTTCAAGATCTACATGTTATTTTGTGGCCAATGTTGGAATATACAGTGACATTGATCAATGACAGTTGAAACTGCAACCAGGCCAATATGTGGCATGCATTTATGATGATTTGTGGTGGCTTGGGAACATTTGTGAAGTCTGTGAGGAAGAAAAAGATGCATTAATTACATTTATGCACCCTCATGGGCAAGCACGACAGTTTCAGTGGCCATCTAGAAGAGGGTACATGCTGCCAGGGAATACCTTGTCTACTATAGAAAATTTGTTTGAAAGCTTTGAAAAGGAGTTGCACAGTTCTGGATCCAGTTAGAAAGTCAAGGAAAGATGAGCTGGTGGGTGGGTGGGACTTGTGGCTGGACCTGCACGGCTATCAGGCATGGCCCCTTGGCGATGGGGTTGCCAATTTCTCAAAAACTGAAACAGACTCCTTTGTATTAATAAATTATCTTTATCTTTAATAGTTATCAATTAGAGAAATTGGCAGTGGCTTAGCCACCATGGACCAACACAGGAGTGCAAATAAATTAACAAATATAATGCTAGAAACATCACACAGAACAAAATTTCAAAGCTCTACTAGACCTACAAAAAAGCAAGACACCAAAATAAAAAACTAGGCCCTAGTATTTCAGGACATGCTCTTTTCATTGGTTTTTGTTAGAGTATGGTGCGAGCTGTCCCACATGATCATTTTGAGCTTTAAAGATGGGACATTTTTATCACAAATTAATTTTGACCATTTTTGATGCCTTATATCTCAGCAACTAGAACAGGTAGGAAGATCCGGATTGAAACATTTTGTAGCATATGGGCAGTACTTTCTTGGTTTCTAACAAAAGCTCACAGAGCAAGTAGATCCAGAGCTATAATTTCCTAAAAGTGGCTTCCCAGGAATCAAAATGTAATTTGAAGCCTACTTTGGGGATATTTTATGGAAAATCTATACTTCCTAAAGCTCTAGTAATGTGAGTTTTGAAATCTACAGTAAATTTTGACCCTAGGAGGAAATTTTCAGAGCAGAAAGATTTGTTACTGTGGAATGCTGACTAGCTAAAAATGGCACAAATAATTTGGCGCTCAATGTGATGGACAAAGTAGCCCATGCTCTTGGAGCCCTAGTGACAGAACCACAAGAGATATAGAACTAAAACTGCAGAACTTCCTTTAAGGCTTAAAGAAATCTGTGAGCAAAGTTAGAACAAAATCTAACACGGTGAGGTGGGGACCACAGGTCCACTTGATGTGGAATGACCCAGATGTAATATTTCTAATGCATGCCAATGAGGTAGTGAAGAAACTGCCTGAAAACCAATTGTGCATGTGCATAAATGATTTGATAATCAAGAATAAAAATAAAAAATCACTTAGTTTCGTTTAAAAGACAGAAAAAGTTTGCAATTGTGTGTGCAGTGTAATTTTAGATTAACAGAGGACATAGGGTAGACTCAGTGGTGGGATTCAAAAATTTTAAGAACTGGTTCGCCCTCCCCTCCCCTTCCCCCCCTTCTCTTCTCCCTTCCGTGTCAGAAATGAAAACTAAAAAATGTCTTTATTGAAATTCTTTAAATTTAATTTCCTTTTAAATATTTCCAAATCGCCACTTCATTATCATTGTAATCTTTATTTCTTCCTTTTAGGAACCAGTTCGCACGAACCAGTGCAAACTGGCTGAATGCCACCACTGGGTAGACTGCCCAATGGGGATGGACTTATACAATGCAATCAGCAAAAAACTTCCCTGTAAATAAATGAGATTGTTAGGTCAATGCACTATATCTCAAATAATACCTTTATTAGTATGCGTTGTTCCCACAAACTATCATCAATAGTATACTGATTGTTTTTATATAGTGTTGAGTGTGTTTCCATTGGATAGGTGTTCCCCCATTCGGCAGTCTACCCTAATTCATCAAGGTATATGTAGAGTTTGCAATACTGTTGAAGTATTAAAGACAAGTTAAGTCAGGAATAGGCATATCAACAATCAAGCCAAAAGTAGTGAAACAGTTAAAAGTGAGGGGTTGAGGTGTTTTTATACAAGTGTTTTGAGCTGAGAAATAAGAAAAATGAACTATTTAGTGATATGATTAGCAAAAACCTGGATATTATCTGTATTAGTGAAGCACTAATTGGTGAGCAGTATTTAATGACTAGAGCAGAGTTTGAGTTAAATGGCTACTGTATACAATGTTTATTTATTAGAGAATGGATAGGCAAGGGTGGTAGTTTGGTTTTATACATCAAGAATGATTTAACTTGTTCAGAATGATAGTATTAAATTAGGCAACAGGGTGGAATTAGTTTTGGTTGATATTTGTGTACAATATCAAATTGAGTACATGTGGGTAGATGCACTTCACAGACCTCCAAACCAAACACATGAAGTTAATGATAGTATGGTTCAAGTAATAATAAAAGGATGCAATGCTGGAACATTAATTATGGGAAATTTCAATCTGCCCCATATAGATGAACATGGAGTACTATAATGATAGCTTTCTAATGCAATCTGTAGATGGATAAACTTGGGATCAAGCAAGCTTAGCTTTGATTCTATCCAATGATTAGGAGGTTATCAAAGAACTTGCAAACTGAGAGTTATTAGGGAATAGTGATAATTTTATCATACTTTTAACCCTTTACCGCCCAAGTGGACAAATTCCTCTGCTAATATAATTGTAGCTAATATAGGAAAATGCTATGCTCAATTCCCAAATGGACGATGCCATCAGCTAATTAAGTCTAGAATGTTCTTAGCAGAGTCTTCCATTTGATGATTTTCCAGTTTTAGCTTCAGTATTTGAGAAACATTTGAAGCAGATGCAAGTGGTGTTTTTTTCATACAGTGCTATATTTTTTTGAAAACTATGAAGATTTACCAGGTATGTAATTGTTGTGAAATAATTTACACCTATAAATGAAGTGTATAATAGTATAGTGATGTATTGAAAATAGCAATACATAGGGTTTATTTATTGGATGATTTCATCCATCTGGGCATGTGGTGATCATACTTATGACAATTATGTGAAATTTTACATCATTTCTCTCAAATACCAAACGTAATGTGGCACTATATACACACATACATGTTATTTATTACTTTTTATTGTTTTTATGAAAAGTATTACACTAATTTGTCTAATATGGAATGCATATGGATAGGCCTATATACACACACACACACCAGTATACATATAATTTCTTTGTGTTTCATAGAGCTGACAGTGCATGTTTCTATGGAAGAAGAGTTCAGATGCTTCAAGGAATTAGACTTGATCAGAAAGTTGAAGCAATTGCTCTTGACAATGCTGACAGTGACATTGATCTGGATGGAGATGATGATTCATTGGTAGATCCAGATTATGTTCCCAAATGAGATATTGATGAAGGTAGGCTTTATTCATGATTATAATTGCATACAATCACGTAAAGAAAATACTAAATTTAGAGATTTCTAATCTTAGGCTTTTTTTTTCTTATTGTAGAAATAACCCAGAGGAAATGATGGATCTTACTGCTGACCGGACCACTGTGGATGAAGAAGCTTTAACCAATGATGCAATTCCCCTGGATGATGATTCAACAATAGAGTAAAATGCTATTCAAAGTGCATCCCGTGTTTTATGGCAACAAGGTAGTCCAACAGATTCTACAACTACTCATGAGCATCTTGGTCCAGAGCATGTATTTACTGATGATTTGTGTCAACCAATTGAATATGTTCGCAGTTTCTTCACAGATGAGTTTTTAGATATAATTGCCACACAAAGCAATTTATATTCAGTGCAAAACAACCCTAATAAGCCTCTCAATATGGATCAAAAGGAACTAGAGCAATGGGTGGATGCTATGTGTGTACTTTTCCATCAGTAAACTGCCTAATACTTGTATGCATTGGGTTCAATCATTTAGGTTCTCTTAGGGAGATTGTAGCAAATATGATGAGCTGTACCAATGGGAAGAGATAAAATCAAAACTCCATATGGTACATAATACAACCTTGAACCCAAATAGGAATAATCATAATGATAAGCTTTTCAAAGTGCATCCAATGGTAGACCATCTAAGAGCAAAATTTCAACAAATTCCTATGACACAAAGCTTATGCATAGACGAGCAGCTTGTACCATTCAAGGGCAATAGTGGGATAAAGCAGTACATACCAAGCAAGCCACATAAGTGGGGGTATAAATTTTTTGTTCTGGCTGATACCATATACAGGAAAGATTGAGCCTGTGAATGATCCTAGAGTGCCAGATCTAAAAACAAGTTCAAACTCAGTTCTTCATTTAGCACAGGCAATTCCTTTGAACAATAGCCATTTTTCATATTTTGACAACTGGTTCACCTCTTTGCCATTGATGCACCATCTTGCCAATCGAGGCATTTGGTATTGTGGAACAGTGCATGTTCTACGCATACCAGGGGTAAGAAAAGTGAAGGATGCTGAAAAAGACCTTATAAAGAAGGGAAAAGGTTTGTATGAAGAACGAAAGTCTGCAGGTGAGGAAGTTGAAATTACCTATGTAAAATGGTATGATAAGATAGTAAATATTGTTTCAACATTTGCTAAGGCAAATCCTCTTACAACCATATCCTGATATGACTCTTAGCAGTGTCGCAAAATTGATGTTCAGTGTCCAAACATCATAAAGCTTTATAATACATCAATGGGAGGAGTTGATTTAGCTGATTGCCTAATTGCACTTTACAGAATCAACATAAGATCAAAGAAATATTATCACCATCTTAACTTCCATATGATTGACATGGTAATTGTTAACAGTTGGCTGCTATACAGACGGGACGCACTTAATCTCAAGTTACCAAGATCTGAAATCCTTTCACTGGCCCCATTCAAACTTAGAGTGGCATTTTCCTTGATGAAAGAAGGTAAAATAATGAGAGGGCTCAAAAGAGGAAGACCTACTTCTGAAGGTAGAAGCAATGAACAAAAACATAAAAAGGGGAGGCCCTGTGAGGCCCTTCCTGATAAACCAATAAGGTTTGATAATGTTGGTCATTGGCCTAGTATAGAAAAAAAATTCAAAGAATGTGCAAAAAACCTGGTTGCAAAGGAAAAACAAATATCGTGTGTTCAAAATGTAATGGAAACTTGTGTCTAAATGCCATAAATAACTGCTTTACAGACTTCCATAATAATTGAAAACTTCCATCTTAGTTGAATGCATTTCCTAGGCTTAGTTAGAAAATATATTTATTGTCAATTGTAAGAGTTACCTTATAATTTAAGCATTAAAAATGTTGGAATACCTTTAATAAGGTTTTATTTCAGCATTCCATTCAATTTTTTGTTTTCCCCAAACATAATAGAAAATGACTTCCAATAAAAATTCTCATCTCTTTCCCAATTGGACAAAATTTGTCCATTAATGTAATTTCATGTATTTTGTCAAATTTCAAATAATTAATATTAAATACAGTTATAAGAGCTCCATACAACTTTAAAAATATAAAAAAAAAATTTGGGTGGTAGAGGGTTAAGACAGAATTGAATAGGGATCTAGAATTGAATAGGGATCTAGCCAACAATGATTACACTGGGCAACACGTATTTTATTGAATGATATCTGACACTTGATTCTAGGTAATTTGGGTGCGCTGAATACGAATTTCAACTCGGTTTGGCTCTATCAGGTCCTGATTCTTGTCGACAGCCTATGTGCCATTTTCCAGATTTTTCAAATTAGGACTAAAAAATTAAGTCATGTGTTAAATTTTTTTTTGAAGTTTCATGAATACAAGCAGTTCAAACTACAGTAAAATTACATTATAACGATAGAAATGACTTAAAATAAAAAAACAAACAGATATGAAGCTTTCACTGTGGCAAAAATTTTCTTTTGTAAGACTTTCTAGCGTATTTGCTTGTTGATGGCAGGTCTCTTTTCAAGCACCAGCAGTAATCAGCCATCATGTGGGAATCCCAGCGGCCTTGGTACCGTTCCTCCATAATTTTGATATCTTGGTGGAATCTCTCCCCTTGTTCGTCACTTACATCACCTAAATTACTTGGAAATTGGTCAAGATGGCTATTCAAAAAATGCATTTTTATGCTCATATTGCAACCTAACTCTTTGTAGTCCCTTAAAAGTTTTTTTACGATTTCTTCGTAGTTATCTGCCCTATAATTGCCTAAAAAGTTTTCTATCAAGTCCACGAATGAGAACCAGCCATTTTTTTCGCGTTCATTCATGACATTAGGAAAATTGCTGTCTTTAATCATTGTTCTTATTTGTGGACAGTCGAAAATTCCCGCCTTGATTTTTTCATAACTTAAACTTGGAAATTTTGAAGTTATGTATTTGAAACACTAGCCATTCGTATCTAAAGCTTTTACATATTGTTTAATGAGGCCTAGTTTTATATGCAGAGGAGGAAATATGATTTTATCTCTGCTCACTAAAGGTGGATTAATTACGTTTTTTTCTCCGACATTAAGTGATGTTCGTGCTGGCCAGATTTGTTTGAAATAATGTTCTTCCTTGGCTCTGCTGTCCCATAAGCAAAGGAAGCAGGGATATTTAGTATACCCTCCTTGTTGTCCTAGCAGAAAATTAACCATTTTTAAGTCAACACATATGATCCACTCGTGCTCCCTATATTTGATAAGATTTAAAACCTTTTCTATATGTTCATACTTTTCTTTTAATTTTGTTGAGTGCCCAATCGGTATCGAGCCGTATAGATTGCCATTATGCAACAACACACACTTAAGACTTCTTTTCGAACTGTCTAAAAACAAGCGCCAATCATTTGCATCGTAAGACTCAACCCCCATCTTCTTTAACAAACCAACTATGTCGCAGCAATATACTAAACTATCCTCTGTTCTAAAATATTTAACAAGTTCTTCTTCTCTTTTTCTGTAAAATGAAATGTATGTGTTTGAAGTAAGCAAGTTTTTCTCTTTAAGTCTTGAAGCTAAAATTTCCACAGCCTTTTTTGGCAAATTTAGATCCCTTACAAGATCATTCAACTCGGCCTGGTTAAACTTTTGCGGATCGTTTTGACTTTCAAATACGCTGGGGTCAAAATCGGTGTCTGACTCCTCAAAGTGCATAACAATATTTTCAGGAACATCTTCAACTAATTCTTGAGTTGGCAGACCCTTAAATTTTGGAATGGGGATCTCATTTGAATGTAGCACAGGTCGTATCGCGGTGTCGAAATTTGGGTACTCGATACAATGTTTATTTTTCTTAGTGAAGCCCGAAGTCTTGACAAAGCAAAGGTAGCAATCGGTCTCGTGGTTAGTAGGCTCTCGCCACACCTGATATGGAAAAAAAATTGTAAAGCGTTAACAAAAGCGACGAGACTTGTTTTTATGAATTTTATCAAAAGTTATCACCCAAACATTTAACATTTCTATGTGTTTCAACCTTATGCAATATTTGAGATTCTTATAAACATTTTCTGTAAATTTTTGTTTATGTACCTAAGTTACAATTACATTTAGGTAAGTTACAGTATACTAGTGATTAAATTACGTAGTTTTATGAAATCATAAACTTACCATCGGAACTCCAAAAGGTATTTTTGAAGAATCCGAACCCTTCGTCCAATGTCACAGTCTTTCAATGCATATAGTGCAGGCTTTATGTGGAGCCCACGATTTATCTTGGTCCCCCAGTTTTATGCCAAAATAAGCTAAGCAAGCTCTTTTTACGAAGTCAGTTATATTTGCTCGTTGATGTGGAAGTGTAAAATTTCCACATATATAACAGAAGGAATCAGGGTTGTTTTTGCATTTGAACTTTCTAGTGCTTGATGACATATTGCTTGATTGTTCTGCCAATTTGTAAAGGTATTTAAAGCCCTTAATTCATATAAATTTAAGAAAATCTGAAATATAAACACAAAAATTAGTTTAAATAGGTACTTATTATGAAATAGGTACTTACAATCTATGAAATTAAACTAGAAACACGGAGGAGTAGGTACAATATAAATTACGTCTAATTAAATCAACTATATTAAATCACGATGACAAAATTACTCACTAAATCATATGCCAATTCAAAATTATGTTAATGCCCAAACTTAATTAACTAACTCAACTGACTGACTGACTGACTGACTGATTGAATTGACTGATTAACTCTGGAAACGAGTCGCTTTTATATATTTTAGTTGTCCCTCTAGAATACTCTACAGAGAACAGGAACGCTCGAGAAAATTTTAGAATTCTATGATATTTTTAGCTTAATTTACTAATATTAAAATGGGTTAAAAATGACAAAATTAAAAATATTTTTAGGGTGTTACATATAAAAATATACATAATACAACAATACCATAACAATAGGTACAAATACCTAGATAAAAACCTAGTTGCATAATGTGTAACTGCAAAAAGACTTAGCGAGTATTGAGAAAAAAACCTTTTTATGAATACGACGAAAGAGGAGGGGTGTTGAGCAAAATCAGGACCTGATAGAGCAAAACCGAGTAAAAATTCGTGCTCAGCGCACCCAAATTACCTAGAACTAACTGTCAAATCTAATTCAATAGACAAAAAGTTGAAATTTGTTCCCCAGTGTTATTTACTTCTTTGCTTCTCAGAGTGACTATGGAAAATTTAAGGAGTTGCTAGGCTCAGTAAAGTGGGATAGTGAATCTGCCAATGAAAATGTTAGCAAGATATGGTCTAGATTCAAAGAAATGTTGAAGGATATACAACATACATGTATTCCTTTTAGAACTATTAGAAATAACAAGACTAGGAAACCTTTGTGGTGGAATAAGGAAATAGCTAAAATGATTAAAAGTAAGAAAAAAGCATTTAGAGAGTTTAAAAGCAGTACAGTAATAGCCTTGTTGATTTAAATAATTATTACTAGTTAAGAAATAAGTTAAATAGTTTGATTAGGAAGAGGGAGGGGGAAAAAAAATTATCACCACACCATCTTCAATTTTCCTATAATTTGGTACATAGCAAACTCAAAACATAAAATTATAGCTCAATCAAAGTAATGGTTAAACAGTTATGTTTAGAGTTTAGCTGACTACCTAAACTCATTAAGTTCTAATATATACAAATTAACTCAACATTTCATAGCCCATGAACAAAACAAGTATTTTCAAGATATGAAAGGATCTTTAAAGTTAGAAGAGTCAATACTAATTGGAGATTTTTCTGAAAACTATTCCTTTTTAGTCCAAGCTACTGCTCAAGGTTTCCAGTGGGACAACTCTCAATGCACTCTTCATCCTTTTGTTATGTATTGGAAGTCAAGTTTAAATGACCAGATAAAAAGCAAAAAAACTGATGTTCTGTCTGACTCAACTAAGCATTCTACAGCTACAGTTCATACTTTCCTGTCAAAGGTACTTCCTTATCTAAAAATTTTGTTCCCAGACTTAAAAAAAGGTTAATTATTTTACCAATGGTTCTACTGGACAATATAAGAATGGATTTAATTTTATCAACCTGTGCTACCATGAAGAAGACTTTGGATTTAAAGCTGAATGGAACTTTTTTGCCACAGCTCAAATGCATGATGGTATAGGTGGCACTACAAAGTGAGCTGTGGCAAGAGCAAGCTTTCAAAGAACTGTGACCAACCAGATTTTAACTGCTAAAGCTGTGTTTGAGTTTTATCAGCAGAATCTCAGTGATAAGATTAAGTTCTTTGTAGAATCTATTGAGGTGGAGAAAGATAAACTTAAATTAGAAGAAAGATTTAAGCTGTCCAGAACAATTTAAGATACACAAAGATTTTACCATTTTGTTCCACTTAGTAAAACCCAAAACAAAGTGTGTGAAAGATCTAATGAAGATGATAATGTCCAAGAAATAGTGGAGGGGGAAAATTCTGAGCTTGATTACAAAGTTGATTTTGAGGTTTTAACAACTGGCAATTATGTTGCATGTATATATGATGATAATTTATGGTTAGGGATTGTTGACAACTACTCAGAATACAATGATTATCTAATTAATTTCTTACAACCTTCTTCTATCAGTGTAATGAAATGGTTGACCATCAATAAACTCTTCCTAAATACCAGTAAAACAAATTTCATGATTTTTACTAATAAAAGAAATGTACGGTATATCTTGATGAACTTAATGTTAATGAAATCGCCATAAAGGAGTGTACTGAAACAAAATTTCTTGGTGTAATGCTAGATAAGAATTTGCAATGGAGTGATCATGTAAATTATATCACGAAAAAGATTTCAAGGAGCGTTGCTATAATGTTTAAACTTAGAAATGTAGTCCCTAAACAAGTTTTATTGACTATCATACTCTTGTTCTTCCTTATATAACATACTGCACCCTTGTTTGGGGAAACTCTGCTAACAACGCATTAAATGGTATCTTTGTCATCCAAAAATGAGCAATAAGGTTATTATCTGATGCTGATTTCCTCGATCACTCTAGTGCATTATTTAAAGAGCTAAACCTACTAAAGCTCAACAATATAACCAAACTGGCACATTTTATTTTTATTTACAAGTGTAAGAACAAAATCATTAATTTGCAATGGGTAAATAGATATTTTGTAACTCATCAAGAAATCCACTTGTATCAGACCAGAAATAAATCAAAGCTTGTTATACCTCAATTTAGATTGTCTTCATTTCAAAAACTACCCATTTTCATTGGATTGAAACTATGGAATGACTTACATGCCGATATAAAAAATATTGTGAATGTAAATTTGTTTAAAACCAAGTTGAAATCCTGATTAATAATGGCATACTAACAAAAATCTAGGATTAATATCCACTAATATTGTTTAACATTGTCCATTAATATTCTTTAATATTGTAATACATGTTTTAACTATTAATAATACTTATTTACTTATTTATTTATTATTAATTAATAACAACTAGCGGCTTATTTTTAATAAGAGCCCAGTAAAGCCTTGCTTAAGGGTCAAATAAAATAAAATAAATAGTCGAGCTTCACAATTATTCATGTCATTGTAAATCGAAAAAACTGTATTTATTTTATTATTATTAATAAAGGTTATTCTATTCTATTCAAGTTATAGCTTCCCAATGAAAATAGATTCATGTTATTTATATACCACATGAAAACATAGTGTGCATGATGAGCACACTAACTTTTAAAGGTGGTGTAAGAATTAAATATTCTTTCAATAAAAAGGAATTAATGGAGAGTTTATATGGAGTAAGGCTTCTTCTACAGGCCAACTAAGGATTAATGTACACATAGCTTTGTAAGATTGTAAGATACACCTAATATAAAAGTTAGTATGTAAGCCTAGAACAGTGAAGATTAACCACTTAGTTCCAAGCCTACTGTTATGTACTTAACCTGAACAAAATGTACAGAATGAATCCAACGCCTACATTTCTATCATAAATACTTTCATATTCATCATATTTCTACCATAAATACTTTTAGTTACATATTTTGATGAAAAATTAGTCATTATGTAGGCTACTTAGAAGAAAACATAATAAAATGGCCAAAATTTGTCTGCAAGACCTGTTAACTTCTATCTTTAGAATTCTATATATCAATATTTTATTGTTTTATGCAGAAAATAATTTGTCTTTAATTTTAGTTTTATAAATTTTTTTGTGAAGTAGTCCATTAAAGGTCAGAATCTGACCTTAAATAAAGGTCATATGACCAAATTTTTATTTAGTACCCTACAACAATGAAACACAATGGCGGATTTAGGGGGGGGCTGAGTAGGCCATGGCCTACGGCCCCACGCCCTCACATATAATTATAATGTTGGATTCCACTATAAATAATACAATTGATTAATGATTAGTGATAATTATGGTATCACTCTCTTTGCTGGCGGGAGTTTAGTTCTATTCAGGCCGCTGTGGAGTGCACATGTGTGTGTGTTTAGTGGTAAGTAATGGTAAAAGTCGTATCTCGAAAAAGTCGCCAGTCAATAAATGGGGATGGGGGAGTTTTAGTCAGCTTTATAATAACATAAATAAGTTGAAAAATGTTAAATTAATGTAATTAATTTTTTTTATGAAACGTACTTAGGCTAGGTTAGGTCAGTTTAGCTTAGATTTCATAATAAATACATTTTATACATATTTAAGGAAAAAGTCGCCACTGGTGGGGGCTGGCGACTTTTCCCATAAAGCGACTTTTTCACCCGAACAACTGTTTAGTGTCTGTATTTAATTAATTAATTAAACTGCATTAATTAATACTAAACTGAGGGTCAAGTGTAAATAGTTTGTTTTTTATGTTTTTATGTTTCAGGATAAGGCAGTGAGGCTGCACTGAGGCACAATGGAGAAATCAACAAGTCGTGATCGTGATCAAGGGAGGAAGTATAAAGCTGGCTCTGTTAAATGACAAGAAAAGGCAGACGTAAACCAGAGTAAAAAAACTACCAAAAATAACTCAATGGTTGACATATCCAACAGTATCTGAATCTGCAAAATCACAAACTCAAACTGAATCTGGTCAAACTGAATCTGAATCAGTAGAGACACCAATTATGCCTGAAACAACTGGAGAAGCCACAACTAGTACTGAACCTAGTGTAGTTAGCGCAATTGAACCTGAACACAGTGACAGTGAGGAGACACAAGAGGAAGTGAAAGTTATGAATACCGGTACTGCAAGTTTGCAAGTAAGAAGGCTAGAAAAAAATCTTTTTTGACTGAGAAATAGTTAAGTGTACCGTACAAATTGCCTGCAATAAACAAAACCCACTCATTGCATCATTTGCATGCCAGTCAAGTGGTATTCTCTTTAGTTAATGGTGTATTATTATAGTTATTTTTTATTGTTAAGCTTCAAAAAAACAAATGTGTAATGTTCAACTATGAAATGGTCATTTGGCTAATTAATTATCAATAAATTGAATATTGTTTAAAAAGTAAATTTATTTTAACGCTTCACTCGCCCATTGATTTGAGGGCCCCGTAAGGTCACCACTGGGGGATGGGGGTGTAAATCTTCATTTCAGTTAATTAAGCTAGCTTTGCGTAGTTTGGGGCCCCGCACTCCAACCGGCCTAGGGCCCCGCGCACCTTAAATCCACCACTGATGAAACATACATATTTGGAAGCCTCAGCCTCTCCTGATTTCAAAAATATTTAAGTTTACTGGAATATTCTAAAAATAGTTAACATATTTTACCTTAAAAAAAAGGGTCATGAGGTGACCTGAATTTGACCTGACCCATACCTCAAAAACTATTTGATTGATCAGCCTAAGATTAAGAATTTCATTTTCTCTAGCCAACACTACCCTGTATACCAATTTTCATAAAAATCAAAGAGTTGAACCCTCAAATTTGAAAAATCACTTGTCCTGGGACTCCTGATTTGTTGACCACCACCTCTCCTCTTCTAAACCTCACTGAAACTCAGGTGTCTGGGACAACTGACAGCAACCCCTTTTCTGTATCCTCTTACTTTCTCTATACTCAGTTTCATTCCAAAGGTGGATGTTACATATATGTAAGTGATGACTTAACTTGTTCTTGCATACCTGAACTTGAATCCTCTGAATTCCATGCAAATATCAAACTCCATGCAAATATCAAACTCCATGCAAATATCAAACTCCATGCAAATATCAAACTCCATGCAAATATCAAACTCCATGCAAATATCAAACTCCATGCAAATATCAAACTCCATGCAAATATCAAACTCCATGCAAATATCAAACTCCATGCAAATATCAAACTCCATGCAAATATCAAACTCCATGCAAATATCAAACTCCATGCAAATATCAAACTCCATGCAAATATCAAACTCCAAGTTACCACAAAAATTGAAGAATATGATGGAAAATAAAATATTATTAATAATAATAATAATATCTGAAAAAGAAAATAATATGTAACAAATAAAATACATATAAAGTAAATAAAATAAATTATTATTTTTAGCTTTGTTTCCAAGCTAACCTTACAAGATTTCTTTTCTTTACTTTCACCATCACCACCACTACACTACCATGAGGCCTTTTGGAAGACATGATTACAAAATTTTAATAGCTTTATAGGCTATAAAATTAAAATACAGTAGTCAGGAGACACTTGTTCACAACACGAGGATGCAATGTAAACAAACTCATTTGTGCCACCAATGGCATTGCTCAGAGTAATGCAGTTGGTGATTCGTGGAGAAACTGCATCCCTTAAATGTGTGTGCTGATTGGCTGCTTATAGTGACTGGCATGCCAGCCACTGCAGTGGGCATATAGGGTACTGATTTTTGACTGCATTGTTGTTGTTTAGCCAATCAGCACCCCCTGATCGAGCAAGCCAGCGGCACGCAGGTAACCAATCGCCCTCTCCGGAGTGGACCAGAGGTTCAGCGCACTAGTGATGTTGTGTTGTGTTCGTTGTTGTGCTAGAGCGGTACAGTCCATCATAATGTGTGCAATTGTTTGTGGTGTGTCTTGGCACAGGTGTCAGGTGTCGTCTATGGAGTTGTCTAGTCTGTGTTTATATGTCCATAAGTTGGGGTGATGTCCACATCGGAATCATGCTAAGTTAACTCGATCCGATCTGCCCAGGCTGATCTCTGACCTGTTAATGGGTGGCAGCTTCGCACCTAGGACCGCATTCGGACCGAGTCGTGTCAGTGCTTTGTGGGTTAGGTGTGTGTGTGTGTGTGTGTGTGTGTGTGTGTGTGTGTGTGTGTGTGTTTTCTGTACTGTGTGATGTCTGTGGGGCGTGGTATAGAATGGAGTATTTGGTTATAGTGTCTCTGGTGTTACCTTAATGATGCGAGGTGTTGGTGCATGATTGTACATGTAGTGGCAAGGGTGTTGTGGGTTAGTTGTCGCTGCTGCCATGAATTGTGTTCCCCTCATGTCTAAATGTTCCCTAACTATTAGCATTTTTGTTTCTGTGTGCAGGTGTTCTATTGGTGTTGTTTGAGTGCATCCTGTAATGATACAAAGTGCGTTGTTTTGTATTGTTTGTAAGGTGTTTATGTGTGTGTGTGAGATAATGGGTGCCCAGCATGGGCTAACATAGTCCATAACTGAGCAAATATATTGTTTGTATATGAGTGATGTTGTTTCCTGCTGGTGTCCAAAGTTTGTGCCTGTTAGTACCCTAAGCATGTTAAGTCTTGACGTACATTTGGTTTTAATGTCCTGAATGTGGTTTGCAAAAGATAATGATGTGTTGTATGTGACACCAAGTATTTTGGTTCTCTGAGTGTGTGGAATGTTGATGTTGTTTAGTGTAAGCTGTGGAATTACCTGGTGTTCTTTTGTGTTGCTTGTAAGCAAGGTGATGGTTGATTTTGTGGGCACTACTTTGAGTCTATTGTGTGTGAGCCAGTCTTGTATACTGTTTATGTATGTTTGTAGGTTATTTGTAGTGGTGTCCATGTTGTTGTGGGTGGATGTTAGTGTGATATCATCAGCATATGATGATAAGGTAAGCTTGTTATCTATGGGTGTTGGAATGTCATGCATGTATAAGATGAACAGTGTTGGTGAGAGAACAGAGCCTTGAGGGACCCCGTTTGGAAAAAGCTTGTTTTTGGATGACTTGCCATTAAATGTGATATGTGAGTATCTTCCTGAGAGATAGTTGCTCAGCCACCTTTTGGTGTTATTGTGCATGTTTGTGTTAAGTATTTTGTTTATGAGAGGGAAGCATCAAATGCAAATAATAGGTAGTGAGCAGGCTTTAATTATGGGTGACTTTAATTGCGCTAACGTAAATTACGATACAATGCAGGGAGACACGGGAGGTAATCGTTTAGTTAATTTTCTCGAGGATAGCTTTCTTATTCAAAAGGTTGGGGAACCTACGAGGTTGGACAGTATTTTAGATTTAGTAATAACTACGGATGATAGGCTAATTACTGATCTTCAAATAATAGAACCATCGGGCAATAGCGATCACAATATGGTAGAGTTTGTCCTCTCAGTAAGTCACTCGAAACCAGCTAACTCGACGAAAATTCCTAACTTCCAGCACGCAGACTTTAGTAAATTTTGAAATAAATTGTCACACGTCAATTGGGAAAACATGATGGGGAACTCCAACGCAAAACTAATGTGGGAATTGTTCGAAACAGTATTTAGGACTATAAATGAGGAATGTGTACCGTACAAAATTAAGCGTGTGAAAGTAAACAACAAGCCCTTGTGGTTTACTTCTAGAGTAGGAGACATTATAAAGAGTAGAGATAGGGCTTATAGGCTACATAAGTGCGATAAAGACAATTTGTGGTTACGAAACAACTACATATCTCTAAGGCGTGAAGCGAAAAATGTAATAAAAATGTCCAAGCGCGAATTTGAAATCTCCATAGCTCATGACGGTAAAGAAAACCCCAAGTGATTCTTTCAATACGTCAATAATAGAAATCCAGTAAAAAGCATCTTGGGGCCTTTGAAAAATGTAAACGGAGATCTAGTTTCTGAAAAAAAGGAAATGGCTACCTTGCTAAATGAATTTTGTACGTCAGTTTTTACTATAGAAGATGTAACAAATATCCCTATGGTCACGGACATAATACTGTTTGATAATGGTAATATTTTGGATAATATAGTGGTTAGTGAAGGGGAGGTAATGCACTATATTGATAAAATGAAAACGCGTAAATCACCAGGGCTGGATTCCATATATCCCATACAACTAAAAGAATTAAAAGATAGCATTGTTGTACCGCTAACAAAGATTTTTAATGCGTCTATTTCTGAGGGGCGCGTACCAGATAATTTCAAGTTAGCAAACATAACACCTATCTTTAAGAAAGGCGATAAAGGTGCAGCGGGAAATTATAGGCCAATCAGTTTAACGTCTGTTGTAGGTAAGCTACTGGAATCAATAATTAGGGATCATATAGTCGAACACTTAGAAGTGCATAAGCTACTTAGAAATACGCAGCACGGATTTAGGCGAAACAAATCTTGCTTAACTAATCTTTTAGAATTTTTCCAAAGCGTGGTTGACATTTACGATAGACATCGGGCGGTTGACGTAGTGTATTTAGATTTTCAAAAAACGTTTGACACCGTGCCGCACAAAAGACTGAAAAAAACTAAGGCTCATGGAATCAGGGGTGTAGTAATAAATTGGCTAGAAGAGTGGTTGCGAGGCAGGAAACAGAGGGTGGTCGTTGATGGAGCGGAGTCATGTTGGGCTAATGTAGCGAGTGGCATTCCTCAGGGTTCTGTATTGGGCCCCTTGCTTTTTCTTATATATATTAATGATTTAGATGTCGGCCTAGTCAGTACAGTTTCAGAGTTTGTGGATGACACGAAGCTGGGTGGTAGGGTGATTAATGACGAAGATAGATGTAAAATTCAGGAAGATCTGAATAAAATCGTTGATTGGTCAGTCACATGGCAAATGAGATTTAACGTTGATAAGTGCAAAATTTTGCATATAGGTTCACGTAATGGTAATTTTGCGTATAGTATGTCAGGGAAAGATTTAACAAGGGTAGAGCAGGAAAAAGATTTAGGAGTTATAGTCACTGGTGATTTAAAAGTAGCGAAACAAAGTACAGCAGCGGTCAATAAGGCGAACAAAGTGTTTGGTTTTATAGCTCGAAATTTTGAGTACAAATCGCGTGATATTATAGTTCCACTTTATAAATCATTAGTTAGACCCCATTTGGAGTACGCGGTCCAATTTTGGAATCCGCATATGCGCAAAGATATAGACAAAATCGAAAGAGTTCAAAGACGAGCAACTAAGATGATTCCATCACTTAGGTCAAAGTCGTATGAGGATAGGCTAAAGGAGTTAAAATTGACAACACTCGAGACTAGGAGGTTAAGGGGTGATCTAATCCAGGTTTTCAAAATTATGAATGGGTTCGATAACGTAGATAGAGATAGCTTTTTCGAAATATCTCAATATAATAGGACTAGAAATAACGGGTGTAAGTTGACAAGTAGAAGGTTCGAGACAGCAGTTGCCAAAAACTTCTTTACGCATAGAATAGTAAATAGCTGGAATAGTTTGCCGGTAGAAGTAATTAGTAGCAAGTCTATAAACATGTTTAAAAATGGATTAGACGCATATGTTGATAGAGAGGGTGTAGTTTAAGGTAGTAAAATTAAGGCTTTCTGGGGATAGATCCCACAGCTCAAGTGTTGTGGGATATAGGGAGGCAGCATCTTGGGTTAGGGGATACTCTCTGTCCTTACACACCCCATTTAAAGAGATTCCTCTGCCGAGCGGTGCCCCCCATAGTACTGTGAGGCATTGAAAAACTCATGATCTTCACTTGCCCCACAAACACCTTTGAATGGGAGACCCAAAATGGGTGCACACACATTTCTACATTATTGTACAGTCTTTACAGCCACACCTACACTTTTCCTCGTAAGTGTATATATTGTAATGTATATGGTTGTAAATTTTGACTTGGTCCGCAATTGATATGGACCGTGACTTGATGGATACCGTAATGAAATTGACTGGATTCTTTGGATCTGATATATTTGCATGTCCGTTATAAATAGATACAGAGTGTATCATATTTGTGGATAGTAGTCTATTATGACTTGATCCTGTGGATCCAGAGATTCTATCTTTAGTTTTAAATCGATAATTAATTAGTTTTAAATTGATAATTATTTACTTTTGCAAAAATTGGTCGTTGCCAATTTACCAGCAGTTTTTACATAAATTTCTTATGTTCTTGTGGTTCGGAACCCACGTAAAATTGTAGGTCCCCTCCGCCACCACGGAGGACATACAGTCATACACAATACACGATTACGAACACAGTTAGGTAGACCAGCCATGAGTGGATCCTAGGGTCTTTGTTGGTCTGAAACATTATAACATTACATTATAACATAATAATGTAATTACTAATTACTGCATTGTGTTCACACTGCTAAAAAAAGAAAAAAAAAAATTGTTTACATTTTTTTTTTTAAAATTGAATATTTTTTGAAATGTGTAATAATACAACTACATTAAGTGGGGGATACCTGCCTGTATTTCAACATTTTGGTGAAATATAGGGGTTTTCCCAGTGACTTCAGTGGGTAATTTGACTATGATGAAAATGTAAGCAAATTTTGGAAGCTTGGTGAAATAATGGGGATATTTTGTCAGGCAACTGGTTCACACCTTGCCTTGAAGCATGATCACAGCATTTCTAGACTAGATGCTTAAAGATAATTTTTAGTAAATAAATACTCGTGTATGAATGCATTATATATGCTAAAAAGTTGCTAGATAAATGTGAAATTTATTTTTTTAGCAATAAATATACATGATATTTATTCACTTAATTCACAAATAATTATAAATTACAGTGCTAGATAAACATTATCATGACCTATTTGTTGCCATGTGTATTGCCACCTTTCTACCAATAATGTACAAAACAACCATAAGCTTAAATTTGTACACCGTTAAGATGTATGCCTTTCAGTATATCAATATCATGTCTATGGTGACGGACCAAGCTTGAATGCAGCATTCTAAGTGAGGCCTAACATAAGAATTATATAATTTACAGATGATTTCCTTACTCTCGCAACTAACATTCCTATTAATAATACTTAACATTTTATCTACCTTATTTCTAATCTCTAAACAATGCTTAGAAA
The DNA here is from genome assembly GCA_023014485.1 of Bathynomus jamesi. Lineage (NCBI taxonomy): Eukaryota > Metazoa > Arthropoda > Malacostraca > Isopoda > Cirolanidae > Bathynomus > Bathynomus jamesi. The sequence goes on along the minus strand of JAJOZX010000008.1, from coordinate 2,424,382 downwards.
ATTTACTACAATGCCATGATCTTTTTCCTGTCTAACATCCTTCAACTCAAGGGTTCCCAAATAGGGGTTTGTGGCATCCTGCTTTGGAACTAACTTTCATATGGAAAAGTACTCTCAAAAGACAGTGCAGTGGCTATACCATCTTTTGAGTAGCCATTGAGATACACACAGCTGAAAAATGGTTGGGAATCCCTGCTCTAACCAATTTCTTTACAACTTGTAACTAAAGTTTTCATTATTTCTACCAACATGGATGACTTTGCATTTTTGAACATGGAATTCCATCTGCCATTTACTAGCCCAGGCAACTAATCCACCAAAATCTTTTTGTAGTTTATAAGAATTTTCTATATTTGTAACTGAGGCAACTACTTTTGTATTATCTGCAAATTCAGAAACTTTACTACCTACTAGGGTGTGTCAATTTTAGGGAGCAAAGTGAAATCTTTAGATTTTCAAAGACTACTAGTGAATAAATGATGCATTTTTATGTGCTAAATTGAAATATGGCTTTAAAATCCAGATTTGACCACTCCTAGCTACTTATATTTGAAGTTGAAGTTTGGAAAAATCAGCAATTTTTGCAAGTATTTTTTTTGTTGTATATAACTACATTTTACATACATTACACACAATTAAAGACATTTTGATCATATTTCAATATTAAAACTTAGAAATATAGATAGGTTTCTTGAACTTTGCCAAGGATGCCATATATAGCTACATTTTACATATGGTACATGCAATTAAAGACATTTTATAATAATAAAAACCCACTCTAATAGACAGAGTTTATTTCCACAACAGTTTCGATGCCCACTGGCATCCTCTTCAGGTGGATACAAAAAAACAAATGAACCAAAAACAAAAGGGAAAACAGTCGAGAGACCATTAACAAATTCGCACCTAGGTTAGATGATAACTGTGTTTGGATACCTCATAGGCATAATATTAGAATGGAAAAACATGTTACCACTAAAATATATCCTGTTTTTAATTGTTCCTTGAAAGTAGATAAAAATACTCCATCCTTAACCCTTAAGTAGGCGCGCCCTTTCCATAAATTTAAGTAGGCGCGCGGCACACAATGTGCGCCATGCGCCATATGCATTTTCATCAGGAAAATCTACCAATTAGGCCAATTAAAGCAATTAAACTTAGCAAACATTTATTTTTATAAAACAGGATATTTATTAGCATAAGAAACAGCATGTAAAAATTATGAAACAACATGTAAAACATGAATACAGTAGTACCTCGCTTAATGCTCAGGATGCGTTCCTAAAAAATGGAGCGCTAACTGAATCAGCGCAAAATGCGGTCATTATAGCATGTTTATATAAAAGATAGGTGAACATATAAATTAAAGTAAAATAGTAATGACTCTTTTATTAACATATAAATGAAAGTAAAATAGTAATAACTCTTTTATTAAGGAAAGTAATAACTCTTTTATTAAGGAAATATTGTTTATTTAGTGAGCAAATATTATGGAAAATGCATTACAGTATAGAGCAAATACGATATTATTATTTACCAAATTAATTGCACTTATATTTCAGAAGAAGGGCCGGCCTTCGGTTCTTCAAGCCTTGGTTTTTTGGTCATGTAAGCATCAAGAGTTAATTGCCATTTTTTAAGCTTTCTCTCACAAAGTATTTCTTGGTAGCAAGATATCATTTCAAGAACACCTCGCCTTGCCTTGGAACTCCACTCATAATCTGAATCGTGTTCAACAATCTGATCCATGATTTCTGTGATTGTGGTGATGCTGTTGCTGAGGAATTCTGTTGTTAATTTTTTTACTGGTGTTTCCTCCTCAGGATCAGATTCAGGTCTATTCTCAGTGCCAAAATATACAAAAAGGTTTTCCGCAACATGCACTTCGTACGAAAAGCACCGAATGACTAATTGACTCACTTAGAAATAATCAGCGGTAATGTCCACATGCTTGAGTTGCCAGAAAGCGCTATAGCGAAACAGCGCAGAGCGGGGCAGCATTAAGCGAGGTACTACTGTATATGAACTACATATGAAATTTAATGTTATCCAAAGTTTTTCCTTTCAGATCCTCTTACTTACTCATAGATTCTGTGACAGTGACATTTTTCACAAATATAAGTGATTTGTGCCATATGTTGTTTGCATGTAAATTTTGAGCATACTCCACATTTTAGTGTTGTGTTTATATTTTTAGCTCATTCGCATGTAAAACATCTTCCTTTCTTGAGGCAACATCGTCATTACCTTCACCTCTTCTTCTCTTTGATAGTCCTTTCATATTTTGAAACTCTGGTTCAGCCATGCTTATATGTTTCGATATCACAGCTGTAATGTTAGCAGGAAGGCATTTGATATTCACCCCTTCCTTCAAATGTCCTTTTAGCAAGCCTAGCGCAAGTTGTTTTAGAAAATTTCTCCTTTACTTCTGCAGGGCTTCTCTGTGAGAGGCATTGTATAGCACTTGCGCATTGATTCCTGCTATATTTAGCAAAGCGAAAAAGACTGCCAGCAGCCACCTTCATGTTCTTCTAGATACAGACTAAGTTCCACATATCTGGTCTACTGTATCTACTCCTCCTTTTGTCATGTTGTAGTCCATTATCATTCCTGGCCATCTCTTTCATCTGAACAGGAACTCTCATCTGAAAATGTTTCTTGTTCACTATCAGTACTGTGCACCTCTTCTGCAATAAGGACATTCCAGGAGAGATCACCCAATGCATGTCACCACTCCAACCCAGATTTTAATGAAAATTGACAAATGGGGTTCTTCCGGGTGCTGATTTCACTGGTTCAAATAAAAAAGTTCTATGACCATAGTTTTTGAGATATGGGCCCCCAAAATCTTGGGGCCCTACTTTACCACCTAACTTTAATGGGCAATAACTCCCAAACATCTTACTGTAGACCTATAAAACCATACATTTTTAGAATCAGCATGAAGAGATGTACGTATTAAATGATACCACATTCAAATGTGTAGAACAATAATGAAAATTTTCCCCCCCTTTTTTATTTTTGACCCCCACCCCCCTAGGCAGTGAAATCCAAAAAAAAATTTTCATTTATTAAACTTCCATTAATTGTTAAAAGATACAAACAATAAAAAACGTGGGTATCAAATTGCAAGATATTTTAAAAATTATTGAAAAAATATGCACATTATGAAATTTTGACATTTTTATGCCTGCAGACTAAAATAGAGAAGGGTCATTCCATGTTAGTTCAATGGAATTTTGGGTCAAAAAAACGTGACCATCAATTTTTTTTTTAAATTGGCACACTTATAGATCTCGGTGAGAAAAACAGAATGGCACTTATTTCAACACTCTAGGTCATATGGTTCCGGAGATATGGCCATTCAAATTTTGTTAAAAAAAGGTCAATTTCCAAGGTCATACCATATTTCAACATGAAATATCTCGGCTCCTATTGCACTTACAGAGACCATTTAAACACTATTTTAAAGCTTTTAAGCAGATCTACAACTTTGTTTCTATTCATATTTTACCTCAGTGGTAAAAAAAAGTTGATCTTATTTTTGACCTTTGACCTTGTGTAGGTCATTTGATGTCACAACCAATTTTTTTCTCCTTTCACCCAATTTTTGGTACACATGTCTACCTTAACCTAGAACAAGATTTTTAGTGTTAAGTTAGTATAGATGCTACAGCCATTTCAGTGGACCATACCTACCTCCATTTTGACCAAGTACCTTTTTCCACCAAACTTTGGAGCACCGTTTCTTTGGAACTGTTTGAGCTAGAGTGTTGAGAAGTACCATTAGATTTGTCTCACTGAGATCTATAATGTCCGCTATTTTTAAGACAATTTGCCTTTTAATATGTATATTAAAATAACCTATTTCTTTATTTTTACCAATTGAGTTATAAGAACCAATTCTTGTCTAGCTGGGTGAAACCATGAAAAAAAGAGGCATCAACATAACTTTATATTTAAAAAAGGCAGTTATTAGGTATTTACAATATATTTTATGAAAGCCATTATTGTTACATTTATAATTACATTTATAAGTCAATTACTTTGGCAGCAGTTTCACTATTCTGGCATTTCCCCAAACGCGGATTAGGAGTTGAAAGCACTCCCTTCTCCCTCACCAAACTCTTTGCTTGCCTAGCCATGTAATCTGAGCACTTAAATTCTTCTCTGATCTTTAATTGTGTCCATCTTTTTGGTAGGATAGTAAGAATTGTCAGTTTTTCACTTTGACTTGTCACTTGATTAAATTTCTCTTTTAGTTATTGAAGAATCTCCAGTTCTGTATCATCTGAGTCACTGCATGAAATTGGTTGTTTAGTTGCAAGTTCAAGCTTTCTTTTCACAACTTCTACTTTCCTCAACTTTCTCTTTGCATAACCAGCGCTGTCAGAGAGTTTACATGGTTTTATTGGGGTCTCATCAAGTGTGGCCAATGAAGCATTGACTTTACTAAGCTCATACTGCATTTCAACTACATCTCCAACAGTTTCTAGCTCAGATGGGGCACTTGAGGTGGATGGTGATTTTTCAAGTGGTTCACATTCAGGCATTGAGGATGGACAATTTGCTAGCATATTTCAACAGGTTGCACATGCTTTATGATTATTTGTTAGTTTCAATTCAGGATTTTGATCAATCAAATTTTTAGTCAATGCACGAATGTCTTTTTTCACTTTTCCTTTGTGTTTTTCAAATGGGTCACAACAGAACCTGCCCATATTCAACTGCTGAATATGGGCATCTAAAAAGAAAAAAAACATATGTAGCTTAAAAGCCAGGGTTGGGTTCAATTACACAAAATGGAAACAATTACAATTTTTTTTTTTCCCTTCAAATTAATTAATTAGTATTATACTTCACAATTTCAAGATCAATTGCAATTCTAATTAATTTTGTCTGAATCAATTACAATTACACAAATATAACTATTTATTCTATATATCTAAAATAAATATATATCTATAAAAATATATCTCTATATCTAAGTATAACTAAATAAACTAGCAAAGGCTTATTTTCATTGGATGATGTATGACTGCCAGATCTAGGGGTATAATTTTTAACAATTGACATTAATTGATCAATTACATCAGTTATAGCTCAAAAATCAATTACAATTACCTTGATTCAAAATAAAATAAAAATAAATTACAATTACAATTAATGGAAATTAGGATCAATTAATTAAAAATACAATTATAATTATTCATTTATCCAACCCTGTTAAAAGCTATTTTTGCTTAGATGGCACAAATAAAATTTGGGACCTACTGATCTTGTTTCAGAGGTCTACAACAAAAAAAAATGTGCAGTTTGATTTACAGATTGGAATAAATACAGATGCCAAAAAAATCCTTGCTCCAAGGTTTAAATAAGCTTATTTTCACATTGGCACATACTGTTGTACACAATGAATAAATACACAAAGTTAAGTAATTCTATTAAAACTCATCTAACTCTTAAAACTGAACTTATTCTATAAGGTACTTATATACGTACATAGCTTTACCTTTAAACAGGATAGCAGGTTCGAAGTTCTTCACACTTTTGAATGTCCATATAAATTAATTATGTAATTCAAATTACCTATATTATATAATTCTCTGAAATATACAACAAAAAAAAAAAAATTATAATAGGGCCGGATACTTATTCAACCAAATAACTGGGTTAGGTTAGGTTAGATAATTACCGATGTTTTTGAAAATTAGCAAACATTATATACCTCAGTAAGAAAAATCTAATGGTATTTTTCTCAATACTCTAGCTCAAACAGTTCCAAAGATACAGTGCTGCAAAGTTTGGTGGAAAAAGGTAATTGGTCAAAATGAAGGTGGGTATGGTCCACTGAAATGGCTGTAGCATCTATACTAACTTAACACTAAAAATCTTGTTTTAGGTTAAGGTAGACATGTGTACCAAAAATTGGGTGAAAGGAGAAAAAAATCGGTTGTGACATCAAATGACCTACACAAGGTCAAAGGTCAAAAATAAGATCAACTTTTTTTTACCACTGAGGTAAAATATGAATAGAAACAAAGTTGTAGATCTGCTTAAAAGCTTTAAAAGAGTGTTTAAATGGTCTCTGTAAGTGCAATAGGAGCTGAGATATTTCATGTTGAAATATGGTATGACCTTGGAAATTGACTTTTTTTTACAAAATTCGAAGGGCCATATCTCCGGAACCATATGACCTAGTGTGTTGAAACAAGCGTCATTCTGTTTTTATCACAGAGACCTATAAGTGTGGCAATTTTCAAAAAAATCGGTGATGGTCACGTTTTTTTTCACCATTGAACTGACATGGAATGACCCAGAACTACAAATGATATATTCACATGGATGAAAATAAACAGCAAAGATACAAATTGAACATACATATTACATCAAGTTGATTCATAATTACATGAATTTTTTCAACTCATTTTCTGGGAAAACATATTGAATACGCATTGTTCCTGGCTTTAAAGTTGGTATGCTTAATAAACCTAAAATTTTATCTCTTGATATGTGGCATGTATCTCTAATTTGTGGAAAGTAATAGTAAACACTATATCCTGATGGGTGCAAAAAGCTAACCTCAAAGTCATCAAATTCCTCATTATAGGAATGTACAAATCCCAACCATTTCTGATCATTGTAAGTACAAACTATGTACTCTCCTATTTTCAGATTAACTTCAACATTATCTTCACCCAGAAAAGCTTTGCTTATAATCCTCACCTCACCAACTTCATCAGAAGATAATTCAAATGTTTTTATGTTATTTGCATTAACAGGTACAAATCTGTGGAATTTTTGTGTTCCTGTTAGCTGCATACTTTTTTCATATCTGTCACTTAAAAATTTTTCCATAGCTTCAATTTCTTCAGAATTTATTAAAAAAAAATTTATGCTGTCACTTATATTGTTTGAACAAAACTCAAACATGTCTTCTGGTGTTAATATTTGATTTGCGAATGTTCTCTGCATACTCACTCTGGCTACAGATCTTTTCACTGTACCCCCAATCAGGGCTGTGGAGTCGGAGTCGTGGAGTCGGAAGTAAATTCATTGCTAGAGGAGTCGGAGTCGGTAAAAATGGACTGACTCCGACTCCTTTTTTTTTTATGATGTACTTTATATTGGTTCAGGTTAAAGCTCCTAATAGGAGCTTTAACCTCCTATCTTGCATTATAGTTATTTTATGATGATTCCCCTACATCATGATCTTTCTAGGAGCTTTTCCTGCATATCACTAATTACTATTGATTTTCTTTTCAGAAATTTATATTTGAATACATTCTGTGTAAGCTAATTCTAAATTTTTATTTAGAGAAATTGAGCTTAAAAAGTAGCCTGATGATTCACTTGGTAGTGATGAAATGCCATTCTGGGTTAATATAATCAAAGTATATTTTATATTATTATTTAGAGGCAGGAGTCGGAGTCGGAGTCGGCCCTTCTAAAATTCTAGGAGTCGGAGTCAGAGGCTTGGTCTACCGACTCCACAGCCCTGCCCCCAATCCCATCACAAGTGCTCTTACCATGGTTTGTGGCAAAGAAATGCCACTCACATTCCAGCCCAAAATCTTCGTTTCATCTTTGTTAACATTTGTAAACATGAAGATTTTTATATTGTCCTGCACATCCATCAGTAAAATAATGTAATTTTTTTATATGAAGGTGGGATTTTCTAATAATAGGTATGAGTGTATTTAAAAAAGTGTAAACCATTGTAGTGTTATGTTTTGTATTTGGAGATAAAAAACAATAACTTGAATGTTTTGTTTCATTACTTTCTAGTTCCTTATAATATAACACAAAGGGATGCACTGTGCATTGGGTATTTTCCCAATGAAAACCTTGGGCTGCATCCTGTACTACAAATGAGTAGTTTTCTGAAAAGTCACCAAGAACTACAGCTGTATGGCTATTTAAATTATTCTTCAAGTTTTTTAGAAATGCACTCTGATTCTTTGCTATAAAGTGATGATATGTCAATCAGGGCCATAACTAGGGTTTAGAAATTAGTGAGGTCCAGATTTTTTTTGAGCGCGGCAGGATGAGCAAAATTCAGACCAAAATGACATCTACAAACACAACCCAAGCTATACACTAAACACAAAACCCTTGTCTATAATAAAAGCCCTCTAATGTTTAATACACGCTCGACGCTCCCTCTTTTCAAAAGAAAAGCGGTAATATGCGTTTCATACACGGAGAACAATTCAGTCTCTTTTTTTTTTTTTTAGGAAATAATTACCGAGGTCCGGACCTCGGTGACCTCATAGGTAGTTACAGCCATGATGTCAATTTGACAATTTTTGTGCTTAATGAATTTATAAAATCATCTACAGATTCTGTTTTTTCAACCATATTGCATCGATCTGTAGTAACCCACTGTTTATATTTTATTTCCTCACATTCAGTATCGTTAACACTGAAAAGTGAGCAAAAAATTCTTAATACCTTGTTCTTTTGGACAGAGATTACATATTTGCATCATGCAATTCCTGTTGTTGACATCACACACTGCTTTCTCCATAAGAGTTGTGTATTCCAACCCTTTGACACCCAAAGCTGAGAATTGTATTTTGGCATTCTGGTGGTATATACATACACACACAGAATGGGTACCAGCAGCTCCAGCTAAAACACAATGTCTGGGGCGAAGGCTGGCAAAACTAGAGAAGCCAATTTGGGGACTATCTGGATTATTTTTATAGAGACTAAAAGCTTCTTTCAGATTCATTAACACCAGTCTTTTCTGCACAGATTCTTTATACCCACTTTCATTTCTGATACTCAGGCAGTCTTTTGTACCTGGGCACAAATGACTAATTTCATCTGATTCAAAAAATTTCTGAACAGAATCTTTACTACCTTTAGTTATTACTTTTCCTTTTGACATGGGTTCAATTTCAGGAATAATTCCGTCTTTGTTTTATATTTCTGCTTTTCTTAACTAAATATTCAGTTGTCTGAAATAGATTTATAGTTTTTGATATGGTAAATGGAGATAATGTCAATATTTTGTTTCCTCTCATAACTGTCAGTAGAATGGAAAGCTTCAACCAGTTCATTCATGAGATGAATCATTGACCTGAAACAAATTCATGAATGTATAATAGCTATATGGGTCATTCCACGTCAAGTGGACCAATTTTGGAAAAGTACCCCACCTCACCATGTCAGACTTTGTTCTAACTTTGCTCACAGATTCCTTTAAGCCTTAAAGGAAGTTCTGCAAAGTGTTAGTTCCATATCTCTTGTGGTTCTGTTGTAATGGGGGCGCGATGCCAGTAAGTGTATCTGTGTAAAGATGCGTTTGCGTTACTCACCTACCGGATACTCTGTTAGTGGGGTCACAGCAGCTGCTGCTGGTTGCTGAGATGGGAGATTTAGCTGCCAGTGAGGACCACCCAGAGGGCCTTCAATTGAATAAAAATGATCCTTTGACTTCAGCACCACCCACACTGCTAAGAATGAGAGAAATGAGGTGAGCAAGTTACCAATTTTAGTATGGTTGAGATTATGTCAGATAGGCGGCTCCTACCAATTTGAAACTGGGTTCTCACCTTTAAGATCTCTGGGGCATAACCAATCTGCCTCTTTTAAAGACTTACTCTTTGGCTTATGGTGGGAGGATTTAAGAAAAGTAAAATGTCCTTTGCCTAATTTAATCAACGAAACAACAATAACACTTACAAGGTTAACTGCATCAGCAGGTAAGTTTTTTACAGGTAACTAAAGAAAATATGAACAATTTTATTGATCATACACCAATGTGTATTCAGAACCAACTAAACACTTGAAAAAAATTATTACTACAAAACAAAAACAAATATCATTAGTCCCATACCACACACAAAAATGTCAACATAAAATAAAACCATTAAATTATTGGCCATCACCAGCCCATTACCACACAGGAGACAAGACTTACAGGAAAAAAGGAACTTACATAACTAATGCAAAAAAACAAAGAATATTAGTCACTAGGGCAAGGTCAATGAGTGTTACCCAAATTGTATAAACCTGATAAGTCCCAGATGTGTCATTTTAATTCCAATTCATCTTACAATCATTAAAGGTATTCTTGGCTCAATCAGTGCAAACAAAAGCAATGTTTATAACAAAAAAAAATGTGTGAATACTGGCTTCAGCATTTGTGCAGGTATTGGTGAAGAAAAAGCTTTGTCCAAATTCACTTCAATAAGCAAATGTCCCAGCCAAAAACAAATCCCTAGCAAAGAGAAAAAAACCAACAACATTTAGAGATTATCCCCCCCATATCACTGTCATCAGTGGACCCACAGGAATCTATGAGTGCAATGATGCCAGAAAAAGGAGCAAAATTGACAATGATAATTAATGTTCTAAAATTTTGGGATATGTATTTGCATTAATATGTTGCTCATAAGGCAGTTAAAGGTACAATTTAGTTCACAGCCTGAGAAAGCTCAAAATCCATTGTGATGCATATTGATAACTGAAGTTAGGTTTTTTAACAAGGTCTTTATAAAGGAAATCAGGCATTCAAAAATGATTATGATATTTACATGATAATTTTAAGTGATCCAAATATGTGAGACATGGTTCTTATAGCTAATGGATAAGCAATACAAAACACCAATGGTACTTACTTACTTCGTAGCCCCCGGGTTCTCTTATGCGAACCCGGCGGCACTCAGGTATCCCGCTACCACTGTGGGATGGGTCCATAGGTCTCGTAGAGAGGTAATGTTGGAGTTGTGTCTTTGTTGAGAGAGAGTGTGGCAGTGTAAGAGTAGGTGTTCTGTGTCCTCAGGGTGGAGGTAGCATTTTTGACAGGTGGTGTCAGCTAGGTGGAGTCTGTGTCTGTATTGTTGGAGGGAGGGGTGGTGGCCTGAACGGAGCCTGGCCAGAGTAACTCTTGTTTTCCTTGGGAGGGTTTGTTCGCTCTGATGGACTACATGGGGAGTATCGTGAAGGACAGTGTTGTGTGGTTGGTCGAGTAGGTATTTCCGGGTAAATTCTGTGTGGAGATGTTTGATGGGGTTGATGTTTAGGGGAGGAGGGGGGATATTGTTCAGTAGCTGTGAATAGTGAGCAGCAGGAGTACGTTTTTTGTTGCGGGGTGGGGGATTGTGTAATGTGAGATGGTGACAGGGGTGGTCTGGGGCCAGTGCTCTGAAGAATTGAGTCCCTGTCATGTTCATGTGGTGTTCGATGGGGAGTATTTTCGTATCTGCATGTAGATGTGGGATGGGTGTGGTTCGGAGGCAGCCAGTAATGCTTCTGAGATCTCTGTTTTGTGTGGTCTGTATCTTTTTCTGGTTTGTGTGGGAGATGGACGGGGACCAGGCGGGGGCAGCGTAAGTTAGGGTAGTACGTACAAACTGTTTGTATAGGATACTAAGGGATTCCTTCTGCTGACCGAATGTTGTGGAGGTGAGTGTTCTGAGAGCGTTGAGTTTTTTTGTTGCTTTGGAGCAAATGTTTGATATGTGAGGGGAAAAGGACATGTGTGTGTCTAGGGTGAGGCCGAGGATTGTTGGGGTTTTGTTTAGAGGTAGGGGATGTCCCATGAGGGTGACTCTCGGGTGTGCTTGGGATTCGTGGCGGTCTGAGGTTAGGAGGGTGATGGAGGATTTTTGAGGGGATGCTGACATCCTATTATTAGTCAGCCAGAGTTCCAGATTGGTAATGTACTGCTGGATCAGGCGTGTGGCGGTGTTACGGTTATGGTGTTGTGCTGTTATGGTCAGGTCATCTGCATAGGAGGAAACGTGGACATGGGGGGAGAGAGGTTGTGGGAGGTCATGCATGAAAAGGTTGAAGAGGATTGGAGAGAGTATGGAGCCCTGTGGGACGCCATTGTATAGTCTGTAGGTTTTGGATGAGTGTTGTTTGTGTATGACTTTGCCAAGTCGGCCTGCAATGAGATTAGTAAGCCATTTCTTGTCATTGGTGGGGATGTCGAGATCAATAATCTTTTGTGCAAGAATGTGGCGTGGGACAGTGTCGAAAGCTTTGTTGATGTCGATGGCAACAAGGACTGTGCGGGCAGGGGGGGATTGTTGGTTGAAGCCATCTAAGATGTGTTGGGTTAGGTTTGTAAGAAGCGTTGTGGTGGAGTGGGCGGACCTGAAGCCGTGTTAGGTTTGTGAAAATGTAATGTGTGGTTGTATGTGTCTTAATATCAGTTTTTCAAGGACTTTGGAAATGGTTGAGAGAAGGGAGATTGCCCGGTATGAAGCAGGTAGGTTGGGGGTTTATTGGGTTTCAGTATCGGGATGATGTGTGCCAGCTTCCAGGTAGAGGGTATGACATTGTGAAGCCAGGAGTAATTGAATATGTTTGTGAGGGCTGCAAGAGCAATTGGACCAAGGTGTTTGAGATGTATGTTTGAAATGTGGTCTGGGCCTTCGGCATGAGAGTTTTTAAGGGATTTTATGGCTGCAGCTGTGCCTTGGGGTGTAAATGGATGTGGTTGTTGTGGGTCGGCCGAGAGTTTCCGTATGTTTTTGAGGATTTTTCTATTATTGGGAGCAGTGATTTTGTGGCTAATTTTTGAGTAGTGGTGCATGAGTAGGTTGCAGTGTTTTTGTGGGGATGGAATTTGGTTACAGTTGGAAAGGAGAGCTTCGTGTGTGGGGGGTGGGTTAGTATGTGGTGTGGATTTTTTTCAAGGTTTTCCAAAGTTGGGTGCTGTTGGTCTTGTGATTGAGTGTAGTTAAATAGGATTCCCAGTTTTCTGACTGTTTAGTGTTAATGGTAAATGGTAAATGGTAAATGGTAAATGTTAATGGTAAAAACAAGACTATAGGATCACCTACCACACCATCAAGGAGAAGTGTGATGCTTTCCCATCTCTTGAAATGGGCATATGATTGCCTCAAGCTTCTGATTATTCTCTATACTGAGAGAATTTCAAAGCTGTTATACTCAGTAGGGTGGTCCAAAAGGTTAAAGCATCGACTAAGTTCTCTCCACAAGGTTGGTTTTATGCCTCTTGGTGTGGACAGTATTTGTGCAAAGTTTCACGTTATTCAGTTAATATTTAGGGGTCACCCCACTTGCCCCCTTTTTGAAAATTTGGGAAAATATATAGACAACTGAATAACTAAATTTTTTTTTGATTCTCAAAGAATATGAAAGAAAACAGTAAGACAATAGGACATGATAATGGGTGTATCTTCATTATTTCTTCTGCATCAGAGTCGCCTTGGATGGTATTGGTATCTGTTTTCGGTGGGCGGCTACGAGTTGTAGGAGGTACTGCTTCTGGTCCTCATTTCGTGTCAAAGTGTCATTGTAGCGTTGTGCGAGAGCAATACCTCGCTCGGCAGCATCATTGACGACTTTCATCTTTAAGGCGCGATCTCTAAGTTCCCTGTAGTTCTTGTCATTTGGCCATTCCCGTGGATCTTTTTGAAGTAACTGGCGCGCTTCCTCCTTACCTCCAACTTTCAAGGCATCAAAGAGGGTCAATGTCCTTTTCGTGATGAAGGATGCCACATCATTTTCAACACCAGCTTCCGCCATGTCGATTCGTTGGGGGCAGCCATTCTTTTGGGGATGTTGGAGGTGTTGAACCATTCTCCTTTTGGTATCAGGATCGATCCTATTATCGAAGAAGGCCAGTCCAATCAGATGCTCCGACAAGTACCACAGGTGGCGTCTTAGAGTTGTCTTCGCCACTTGTGCAGCTCCTCCGTGTGGATATTTTTCCAGAAGATGCAGCATTTTGAGATCATTGAGAGGAGCTTGTGTCCCCATTGGCGCTTCATGTCAGTACTTGACGTAAATCAGACTGACAAATAAAGCCAGCTGAGTCACGTTTCGTTCTTCGTGTGCTGTGAGCTTGAATTGATAGTGAAAGAGGTAGATTTTGAGCGCATAAATCGCCTTCGCCATCCATCTCGCGTGGTGCATGGGACCCGGAGCTCGGATAAAGAGTTGACCACCAGTCTTTCCCCCCAGGAAGAGCAAAGATAGTTCAAGGAACTCCTTGTAGTCGTCACGAGGTTGGCTTGCCTGAAGAGCGTTAGGTAAGTAAGTGAGCATCTCTTTTCTCATCTCTTGGAGTTGAGGGTTCTCGAACAAGCTGTCCGATGCTGAGACAAATGCTTCGTGGGAGAGAGATGGCCATTCCTTTTGAAATCGCTTAAAAAGGCCTGTTTCAGGACTTCCTGTTGAGCCAAATATTGAGGCAAAGACATCAGCAAGTACGACTTCAAGTATATGATGTCGACAACTGATCCAAACTAGCTCGTGACCCAATGCTTCTTCAATCCTGACACAGGCTCCGCGATGTAAACCCGTGTTTGACGCAGTGGTATCGAAGACGAGACCTCTCACATGCTGTTCCACGTTCCATAATTTCATAGTTTGAAGGCATGCCTGGGCCTGTGCTTCTCCAGTTCCTTGTTTCATCTTTGGGACACCAAGCAGCTTCTCCTGTCCATTGAATGTTATAAGGATTGCTATCCGATGCACATTCGTCTTCTTCCCTTCAATGCTGGGGAGAAGCTTTCCGTCCCAATGGAGAAGGACAGGGTCTTCTAGAGAGAATGATTCTAGGTCTTCTCGAGCTGCCTGTTCTCGCCCACTTTCTCTGTAGCGATGAATAGAGCTCCGAGAGCACATCATCCCAGACAGATCATGCCCTGCGGCCTGTAATACAGCTCCAGTTACGAAAACAGCATTCCGGTCAGAAAGATTGGTGCGATCCATTGCTCCAATGACTTCTGGAGATTGGAAAATGTTCGTAACCTTGTTCTTGGGACGCTTTGGTGCCGGAGCTTCAGACGAAGAAGGAATCGGAACCGATGGTCTATAGTCGTCGTCGTCTTGCGTAAAAAGGGAAGAAGAAGAAGAGGAAAGATCAATTGATGACACTCCTGCTTCTTCCAAATCTTTCTGTGTTGCTTCATGCCTTGCCTTCCTCTTGGCTTCCTTCTCCATTCTGGATCGCTTTCTGTCCTCTTGTGTAGTCGTTTCCTTATCAATGCCAGCCATGCTGCAAGAATTGACGTCCTTGCGCTGCATGGACAGGAAATTTCGGTCCTCAACGTTGACGATTGTGCTCATGGCATCACTGGTTGCGATGTCAAACAGTTCCTGGATGTCCGCTTTGAAGATGTCTTCATTCATTCTATCGCTGGCACGTTGCCTGGTCCTGTGCTTCTTGAGTGTTTTGTAGCGGTTTAAAAGCTTTGAAAGCTTACGGACACAGGAGTCAATCCATTGAGTTGGGATCCGCGCTCGGGTCCAGACTTCAATCACCCTCTGGCATGCCTGGTTCAGACTGTCGGAGGTGGTTTGCTTTTGATTGATGTGGTGGTATTGCCCCAAGAGGAGGGCGTCAAGGCATGTAGGGAGCCTTGACGTGGATAAAGTTCCAGTTGCCATCCCTAGAAGCCAAACTTTTGGAATTGATCGAGTTTGAGCCATTGGACCTACGGAAGAAAAAGTACATTATATAATATATATATTCAGAGTGGGGCGACCTCTAAATATTCACCAATCACGCTGCAATTTTGCACAGACCATGTGGACACTAAATGGACAAAAACCACACTTGTGGAGACTATCTAAGACAATTTTGAAATTTACCCCTATGGATTTGGACCACCCTAATACTCAGTAGGGTGCCACTTATTTGGGGTGTTTTTCATTTTTTGGGAATTTCTATCAGGACGGGCGCATTTCTGGTGTCATTCCGTCTAAAAACATTGTGTGTAAAATATTTTTGAAATAAAATAATAATTAGAACTGCCTCAACGAGGTCAAAGTTTATACTTTTTGTCGAAAAGTACTCATGGCGTTCTGTTATCATGTCAGTTTTCGTTTCGATAGCTGCTGTAGTTTCTGAGTTGAAAAATGATAACAGACAGACAGACGGACGGTCAGAGTCGTTGGTTTAGTCTTCCGCACTGGTGTACAGAAGACTAAAATGAGGTATTATACAGGGTGTAACACGAGTTTATCCAAATATTGATACAGGTGAAAGAACATGTTATTCTAAGTAGAAAATGGGTTGGGACGAGTTTTGCCAACACTAACAGTGTTTCATTCTCTTTTTCAGTGAGTTCTGAAATGACGTGATGGCTTCGGCAACAAGATCTAAAACAGCAGTCTATCTCCTGGGGACCGTGGACCACAGCATCACAGGAAGCATGCTGCCTACGGGAAAGCAGGCGCTTCAGTACTTTTTCCACCTTCACCTTGACGTCAAGAAGCCGATCAAGGAAGCAGCCGCTGAGACAGTGACCGCAGTCAAGGAATTCTGGGAGCGGTCCCGTATTCCTACGCAGAAAGACCAACGCGCAAGGGACAAGGTTCTCCGAATGTATGAGAAGTGGCGGGCTCTGAACAAGAACTCGAAACGGCGCACTGTGACCCAAATCAGGAACGAGGCCGAGTTCCTCTCATCCCTTGACCGCCTCTTCGACATCGCACACGAACAGGCGATGTCGATGATCACAATCGAAGAGGACAGGGAGTTCCTGACAGGACAAAGGGCCGAGGTGCGGCACGGCCGCATCTCCTCCACACGTGACATGACGCTGCACACTGAGGAGGAGCGTGCGAGGAGACAGGAAGCGGAAAGGAGCCGCCGGCAAGATGATGAAAGGGCGAACAGAGAGAGCCGAGAAGAACTCGTCGAACTGGCATCGAGCTCCAGCTCAGGTGCAAGCAGCCCGACTCGGTCACCGACACGGCGTCGTCGCCGAGAAGAAGAGGAAGAGCTCTCTCTCCCGGGCCCGTCCACGTCGAATGCAGAAGCATCTATGACCCCTTTACCACCCAAGCGATTCCGCGCGTCGAAAAAGATGATCACCCCTGATCTCTCCGCAGCGATGGATCGGACGAAACTTACCGACCGAGAAGGTGTTTTTTTGCTGTCGGCGGCTGCGAGGAGCTTGGGCCACGACCCTGAGGAGCTGGTCTTGAACCGCGAATCCTCCCGCCGCGACCGAGCAAAGTTCCGTGCTATGGCAGCAGCGGAAATGAAGGCAGCCTTCCATCCTACTGTGCCGCTGACCGTTCACTGGGACGGGAAAATCGTACCAGCGGCTGACGGAGGCCCTGCTGAAGATCGCCTTCCAGTTCTGGTGTCTGGGGAGAACGTCAACAAGCTTCTGGCTGTGCCCAGCCTCCCCGACGGCACCGGCCGCGCCATGGCGGAAGCCGTCCTCTCTGCCCTCGAGGATTGGGACATCAAGGGACGGATCTGTGCCCTCTCTTTTGACACCACCGCCTCAAACACAGGACTCTCAGGAGGAGCTTGCTATATCATTGAGCAGAAACTCGAGAAGACAGTGCTTCATTTGGCTTGCCGCCACCACATCCACGAACTGGTGTGCGAGAAGGCATTCACGGCGTGCCTCAGTCCCTCTACTGGTCCTGACATCCTCCTGTTCAAACGATTCGCCGCCCAGTGGGACTTCATCGATCAAACCAAAGCGAAGCCCTTCGAGGATGGAACCATGCCGCAGCACCTGAAGGACGCCCGCGACGACCTGCTGATCGAATTCAGCCGCCTCCTCGATGGTCAACATCCACGTGATGACTACATGGAACTTCTGGAGCTCTCTGTAATTGTGCTGGGCGGTCCGAACAAGCGGGGTGCCCGGTTCGCTCGTCCCGGCGCCTTCCATCGCGCGCGCTGGATGGCAAAAGTCATCTATGCCATCAAACTGTTCCTGTTCCGGGAACAGTTTCAGATGTCGTCAGGCGAAGCGGCTGGAATCCGGCAATTCACCATCTTCGCCGTGTCCATCTACGTGACGGCCTGGTACAAAGCGCCGCTCCCGGCAATGGCCCCAGCCGCGGACCTCGCGCTGCTCAAGGCCCTCGTCTATTATCCGGACTCAGCGGTGGCCAAGGCGACGGCGACAGTCTTCGCCAGGCACCTATGGTACTTGAGCGAGCGCCTCGTCACCCTGGCCATCTTCGACGAGGGTATCGACTTGGCGACAAAGCGGGAGATGATTAAAGCGATGGAAGAGGAGGAAGGATCGGAGGATCCCCCGCGGCGTATCAATGTGGACCTGTCCACCGCCTCAATCGCCAACAATACATTGGCCAAGTTCACAACGACTACATCAAAGGAGTTCTTCAAGGTTCTGGACATCAGCACCGCCTTCCTGCTCAAGGATCCGGAGGAGTGGCGGACGGACCCAGCCTTCATCGCCGCATCCCGCCGAGTCCAGGCCCTTCAAGTTGTCAATGACTTCGCGGAGCGCGGGGTGGCGTTGATGCAGTCTTTCAACCTGGCCCTTACCAAGAGTGAAGACCAAAGGCAGTTCCTCTTACAAGTGGTCGAGAAGCACCGCTGTGACTTCCCAACCGCCCGCAAGTCCACCGTGACCTCTGCAAAGTAGGCAACAATGAGAGGGAGATGGGCACCCATGATACCCCCCCCCCCTTGAGGGGCTAATACTCGAGTTGAGGGGGACCTAGAGTTGAAAGTATGAAGTCCAGTTATATGTTTTAGGTCAAGATTAGTAGCTTGAACAAACTAGAAGTGATATTTTATTTGCTAGAGGCATAGAACATCATGATCTAAAATTTCTACTTTTCGAGAAAATATACAAACTTTGACCGTATTGAGGCAGTTCTAAATATTGTTTTATTTCAAAAATATTTTACACACGATATTTTTTGACAAAATGGAACCAGAAACGCGCCCGTCCCGATAAAAATTCAAACTTTCGAAAATAAGTGTCACCCTAATACTCAGGCATATGATTGCCTCAATGTGCTTAATATTCTCTATGTTGAGAGAATTTCAAATCTGTTATAATCAATTAAAAAGAGAAGAAAAACATTTTTAGTAACTCTGAAGGCCTGGCTTTTTAAGAAAGCTCTGGCCCAATGGGATATACTGAAATAAGATTTAATCATAGGCATACAGTAGCTGGAACTCGAGAAAATCATCATTTTGTTCCAGTAAATGATAAACAGATTCAAGTTAGCCAAGTTTCAAGATCTACATGTTATTTTGTGGCCAATGTTGGAATATACAGTAGAGTGTATCAATTTTGTCAACTTTTTTCAAATCAATTTTGGTAGTGAAATTTTACCTTAAAGTTTCAGAAATTGACTCTTTTACTAAATAATAGGACATAAATTGATTAACTATTCATCTGTCACAGAATTATCCCACTGATCGCATATGGAGTGTTTTCAAGGTCATATAGTTGTTGTACAATGTACAAATCACAACATGAATAGAACTGTCCCTCACTCAGTCCTCAGTTGCCTCTTAGATGTCATAGACGGTGGTTTGCTGTTATTGCTCTTGTACCTACTTCAGTTATTCAACTAGATGAATACTACAGTTTAACTGTAAGTATGGATTATTGATTATTACAATTATTGATTATTATCATATTCTTCTGTCTAATTATGTTGTAATCCCATGAAATATTTTTTTATTGAATTTTAGAACATCGAATGACTAAACTTTGAAACATCGTAATTGATATAAAATACTTAAATGTTTTTCTTTCTTTTCAGATATTCCTAAGATGCCAAAATTGAAGACAAGGGGTCAGTCATCATGCCACTTGAGCCTGTTAGTCGGTACAGGCAAGGAGCTTCCCGTATCAGAACTACCAACAGTGCGAGATATGCCGAGAGCCTGAGACTAGGGTTACTCCTTCATGAACAAAATACAAAGGATAAAAGGAACTACACAGAGAAAGAGCTCATAAGGGACATGATTCCCCCTCTTCTGCATCAGTGGTAAAAAGCTAATGTGTTATTCAAACCACCTGTACTCAATCAGTATAGAACTATTGAGCTAAAATTAACAAAGCTGTGGCACAAAGCAGTTGAGACATCACTTGGTAAAGGAAAACTAGCAAAGAAAAATAAATTTCTGCACACACTTGATACTCTTCTTGACATTTTTAACTGCCAGTGTCCGATAGAGTTGTGTTCTGAAGCCAATTGTTCTCCCTCATGCAGAAGAGAACCTCACCCTCACATTGATTGTCGCTGTCCTTGTGAGAAGAAGATCCCTGTTTTGGAGCTGGCTTTCATGAACGCGCAGAGAACAAAGGCAGGAGGCCAAGGAAGTATGCAGATTGGTTCGGCAGATTATTCAGAAACCAAAAAACAGATTGTTATTGCTAAGAAAAAAGAGAAAATCTGAGAGGGGGAAGAAAGGAAGAAAAAGAAGAGTGAAGAAGCCACCCAAAGAGATGAAGAGCTCTATCAAGAGGTTTCTCACTTCTTTGAAAGCTCTTCAGATGATAGCTCCAAAATGCCATCTGAACCTTCGCCGAAGAGAATGAAATACAACACTAAAGACATCTCAAACATTGCCCTTGCCAGTATTCGCCACCATACGGGGCTACGAGAGACTGCAGAGATTGCCACTGCCGCTTGGATAGATGCAGGCCTCATCAGCCGAGAGGATATATCCTTAGTGATAGATCATAATAAGATAAGAAGAGCACAAGAAAAAATAATGAAGGAAATACCTGATCAGCATGAAAAAGATTTGAAGGAGGAAGGTCTCTCTTGCCTTTTGTTTGATGGAAGAAGAGATGACACAAAAGTTCTCCTAGAGGTAGAGGGAATGGACAGAAAGTTTCCTGGTCTCACCAAAGAACACTACTCTGTGTGTTCCGAACCTGGTGGCCACTATTTGTTTCACTTTGTTCCTGAAGCAGAAGTAGAAGGCAAGAAACATGCAGAGGCAATTGCTGATCAAATAATAAGTTGGCTTCAAGAAAGAAGACTTGACAGTTCACCGCAGGCCGTTGGTGGAGACTCAACTGCGGTGAACACTGGATGGCAGGGCGGTGTTATGATGCATTTAGAGAAAAAACTTGGAAGAAGGCTTGTTTGGATTGTATGTGATTTGCACACAGGGGAACTACCTCTTCATCATCTCATCCAGGAACTTGATGGTCCTACAAAGAGCAACAACAAGTGGTCAGGCCCCCTTGGCAACATGCTAGATGAAGCAACGGAATTAGAAATAAATACAAAATTTCTGAAGGTCAAAGTAGTCCCTCCCCTTCCAGTGTTGCCTGAAGAAGTTATCAAAGACCTCAGCATGGATCAATCTTATGCTTATCGTATTGTTCAAGCAATCAGATCAGGAAAGTTGTCTCAAAATCTGGCTCTCTTGGAGATTGGACCCGTAAGTCACAGTCGTTGGTTAACTACAGCAATTCGTTTCTGCAGGATTTGGGTTTCCAAACATGCACTGAGGGGCAAAATGCTACAGAATTTGATGTTGATTGTTGAATTTATTATTGGGTTTTATCTTCCTCACTGGTTCAATGTAAAACTTAATCCAATGTGGATGGAGGGGCCCAACCACATCTTGTTTCAATTACAGCTACTGAGAACCCAAAGGAAAGTAGTGGTGGACATTGTGTTACCTGTGAGAAGAAGGTCCGCTTGGTATGCTAGGCCAGAGGCAGTTTTGCAAGCAATACTCTGCAGTCAATGTATCAGAGAGCGAACTGAGGCTGTGGAAATCATTCTAAAGCTTAGAGGAACATCACTAGATGATGACCAGCTGGGAGACTGCTCTGTTCAAACAAGGAAGGTACCTCCGATAAACATCAATGCCACGAAATTGTCAGAATTAGTTAACTTGAGTTCGGAAGTTTTGGAGCCACCACTGACAACATGTATAACAAACAAAGATTTAACACAACTTAAAGAGGCCTTCTCACACTCAGAGTGTGGAGAGATGTGTGAAAATGGTCACAGAAGCAGCTAGTCAAGTTTACAGTCATGAGAGGCGAGAAGGTTACATCAAAGCGCAAGTAGCAAGCCAAATGCTGATGTCAAGGAACCGCAGCAAAAAGGACATGACTGCATTGGTTACTTTCAAATAAAGACTCTGAATGATATCTTATTGCCACTTTAAATGTTGATAGGATGTTTGCGCACATTTATTATTTTGTTACGAATTTACGGAAAAATGGAATTTTTGAATTAGCACAACAGTTTCAGTGGCCATCTAGAAAAGACACCACTTGGATTCCAGAGCAGCATATCTTGACAACTATTCCTGCTCCTACACTGAGTGCCATAGGAATACCTTGTCTACTATAGAAAATTTGTTTGAAAGCTTTGAAAAGGAGTTGCACAGTTCTGGATCCAGTTTGAAAATCAAGGAAAGATGAGCTGGTGGGTGGGACCTGTGGCTGGACCTGCACGGCTATCAGGCTTGGCCCCTTGGCGATGGGGTTGCCAATTTCTCAAACTGAAACAGACTCCTTTGTATTAATAAATTATCTTTATCTTTAATAGTTATCAATTAGAGAAATTGGCAGTGGCTTAGCCACCATGGACCAACACAGGAGTGCAAATAAATTAACAAATATAATGCTAGAAACATCACACAGAACAAAATTTCAAAGCTCTACTAGACCTACAAAAAAGCAAGACACCAAAATAAAAACTAGGCCCTAGTATTTCAGGACATGCTCTTTTCATTGGTTTTTGTTAGAGTATGGTGCGAGCTGTCCCACATGATCATTTTGAGCTTTAAAGATGGGACATTTTTATCACAAATTAATTTTGACCATTTTTGATGCCTTATATCTCAGCAACTAGAACAGGTAGGAAGATCCGGATTGAAACATTTTGTAGCATATGGGCAGTACTTTCTTGGTTTCTAACAAAAGCTCACAGAGCAAGTAGATCCAGAGATATAATTTCCTAAAAGTGGCTTCCCAGGAATCAAAATGTAATTTGAAGCCTACTTTGGGGATATTTTATGGAAAATCTATACTTCCTAAAGCTCTAGTAATGTGAGTTTTGAAATCTACAGTAAATTTTGACCCTAGGAGCAAATTTTCAGAGCAGAAAGATTTGTTACTGTGGAATGCTGACTAGCTAAAAATGGCACAAATAATTTGGCGCTCAATGTGATGGACAAAGTAGCCCATGCTCTTGGAGCCCTAGTGACAGAACCACAAGAGATATGGAACTAAAACTGCAAAACTTCCTTTAAGGCTTAAAGGAACCTGTGAGCAAAGTTAGAACAAAATCTGACATGGTGAGGTGGGGACCACAGGTCCACTTGATATGGAATGACCCATAAACAAAACATTACATGTGCATATTAAATTTTTTGGATTATAATATTGATTTCAAGTGTAATAAAATGAGCATTCTTTGAGATAGAGTCAAATTAAACCAAAAATTATTTTGTGACCAAATGAATTCCAAATGACTTAATGGGCTCATTGATCTCCAATCTTTAGGGAGTTGTGCTTCTAGTTTCTATCAAAGGTGAATACCTACATTTTGTTTTTGTGCTTCTAGTTTCTATCAAAGGTGAATACCTACATTTTGTTTTTATGCTTCAGTTTTAGTTTAGGTATATTCCTACTTAATAATAGTGTATCATATCATTTTAAAATTCATACCTTTGAGTTTCATGATCCAACTCTGTAGCTTTTGATGGGCTTGGGATCTCAATTTCTAAACTTGTTTCTAGCTTTCATTTTAAAGAATGATGAGCTTTTTCTATTGTTTGAATAGCTTCTGCTTCTTTTCTTAAGGAACCCAAACCATCTGAAATTTTTGAATTATTAAATATTTGACTCCATTTGATATATATGGACAATAATAATTAATATGTCAACATATTAATTTCATAAGTTTAATAAGTTTAATAAATTTAATATGTCAACATATTAATTTCATTAAGTTTTTCAGCAACTGCTGAAAAACTGTCTTGAAAGTAAATGCATTATAAATAAATAATATAAATAAAAAAACTATAAATATAAAAAGTACCTATCATTAAATAGTTACGCTTCTTCACTGGAGTCACAGCAAGACTTTCTTGAACTTGAGAAACCTCTTCTTTGGCATCACAGGTAAACCTCATTTTATGCCGCTTTAAATTATGTCACTTCACTTTTACACTGCTTAAAGTAAAAGCTTAAATGTAAAATTAAAAATGGTAAAAAGCTGTAAACTACGCAAAATATGATGATGTAACTGTGCGGGACTACTGGAAGTCATATGACATTTTGAAAGGCATTTCCAACATAGCCGCAGCTTGGAATGAAGTTTCGAAATCATGTCTAAATGGTGTCTGGTGTAAGCTGTGGCCTGATTGTATTGCTGATTTTGGTGGATTTGACAATGTTGAAACTGTGACAAAAGACGTCACTAAGATAGCGAATGAAGTAAGTCTAGATGATGTGGAAGATGATGATGAACTGCTCAATTCTGCAGTTCCTCAGCAAAAAAAAAAAAAGAGGATCTCCCTCCAGGATCATCTTCCTCTCAATAAATCATCTCCATCTCGCCACTGTCAAACAAGATCAAATAATTTTGTTTTTAATTGCTTTAATTACCAAAGTAGTAATTTATCTTTAATTCAATTATTTTATTAATATTAAGCATTCTTTTACTAATTTTAAGCATATAACCATTAATAATTTTCATTTTATGGAAAATATGGGGTCACTTTTGGAGAATCCTGGAACCTATCCTATTTATTTAGGTAGAAGCCCATTATTTTTTAACTTCAATTTATGCCACTTCACTTTTTGACGGCAATCTGCTGGAACCTAACCCCAGCGTAAATCGAGGCATACCTGTACTTGATATACTTGGATCATATTCATTGCTTTCTGAAATAACATTCTCAGAAGACTGATTGTGATCAGACTCTTCACTTTGTGATGTTGTTGTTGTTGTTGTTGTTTAGCCGATCAGCCCACCCTGATTGAGCAAGCCGGCGGCACGCAGGTAACCGATCGCCCTCTCCGGAGTGGACCAGAGGTTCAGCGCACTAGTGATGTTGTGTTGTGTTCGTTGTTGTGCTAGAGCGGTACAGTCCGTCATAATGTGTTCAATTGTTTGTGGTGTGTCTTGGCACAGGTGGCAGGTGTCGTCTATGGAGTTGTCTAGTCTGTGTTTATATGTCCGTAAGTTTGGGTGATGTCCACATCGGAATCGTGCTAAGTTAACTCGATCCGATCTGCTCAGGCTGATCTCTGACCTGTTAATGGGT
Source organism: Bathynomus jamesi (assembly GCA_023014485.1). NCBI lineage: Eukaryota > Metazoa > Arthropoda > Malacostraca > Isopoda > Cirolanidae > Bathynomus > Bathynomus jamesi. Next base: position 2,399,388 of record JAJOZX010000008.1, on the reverse strand, counting down.
GGCGGCTTCGCACCTAGGACCGCATTCGGACCGAGTCATGTCAGTGCTTTGTGGGTTAGATGTGTGTGTATGTGTTTTCTGTACTGTGTGATGTCTGTGGGGCGTGGTATGGAATGGAGTATTTCGTTATAATATCTCTCTGGTGTTACCTTAATGGTGCGAGGTGTTGGTGCATGATTGTACATGTAGTGGCAAGGGTGTTGTGGGTTAGTTGTCGCTGCTGCCATGAATTGTGTTCCCCTCATGTCTAAATGTTCCCTAACTTTTAGTATTTTTGTTTCTGTGTGCAGGTGTTCTATTGGTGTTGTTGTCAGATCAACCAGTGCCTAACACCCTCATCTCTCAGATTTTGCTGAAATTTGGTTTATAGGGAGTTTGTGGGCCTTGAATCCATTTCTGAAATTATAAGGTCAATCCGACCAACGGTTCAAGAGATATGACCTCGGGAAATTTGAGGTCACTTGCGAGGTCACTAACATTTGGCGACCCATAACTTGGGTAATAATGGTCACAATTATATAAAAGTATATATATTTAGAATCAGAAAACGACAAGGAATCCAAATATGCACGTTTTAGAACTCTAGGTTGAAAAATAAAAAAGTTACACTGTAACCAAAATTTGAGGTCACGATTTGACCTCTGGGGTATCAAATGAGAATTTTTTTTTTTAATGTAAAAAATGAAGGCATAGGCATTGGCTATTAGAATCAGCAAAAAAAAGTTTGTTTATGTTAGTATTTTTCATGTAACTAACATATAAGTGAACACCATATTCATAAGTTGTGCGTCAATTCTACCTATTTTTTCACACTTAAGCTCATAATTTGACCTATAGAAATTAAAATTACATTTTTTTATAGATATAAAAACAAAGGCAAAAAATGTAAAATTGTATTTCACTGCTAATCTACACTGGCAATAATAGTTATAATAGTGAAAGGGGAAGACCTACTTAGAGGATTCATGTGCTAGCCTAATACAATTTTTGCATGCTCAATGCTCTCATCAATTTCTTTTTGTGGAAAAATGTATTGAATTCTGCTGCCTCCTCTTAGGGTAGGACAACTCATTACAGTTAATATATGATGTCCTGGCACTGCACATGAATCCTTGTTTGATGGATAATAATATGCACTTGATCCTGATGACCCAGAGGGATGTAGAAAGTTCACAGTGAAATCATCAAACTCTTCACAATATTCCTCCACAATTCCATACCAAACTTGCATGTCATAAATGCAGCCAACATACTCTCCTGGTTTGACACATTTTAGGTTACCAAGCATTGCAGGTTCATTAGTAAAATTACTTTTCCTTATTCTTTTCTTTTCTCCAATGCCACTTGAAATGGGATACACCATCAGTTCTTCCTTGTTTAGGGGAACAAATCTATGATATTTCTGAGTTCCAGGAATAGCCCTACTATCCTTGAATCGATGTTCCAACCGTTCTTCTGCATCTTTCAAATCAGCTGTAGTTACAAAGAAAAAATTTATCTTCTTGCTCAAGTTTTCTTCACAAAACTGAAACATGTGTTCTGGTGTAAGAATTTGCCTCTCTGTAGTTCTCTGCAAACTGGCACGAGCAATAGCTCTTTTCACTGTTCCTCCAATCCCATCACATGCATTTTTGCCATGGGATGTAGCAAAGAAGTGCCATTCACAAGACAGACCAAAATCCTCTTCATGGTAACAGAGATTTGTGAAGTTGTATCTGTTCTTATATTGGCCAGCACATCCATCTGAGAAATAGTGCACCTTCTTCAATTGTGGGCATCTGAATTTAACATATGTCATAAGCTTCAATATGAATGAGTAAACCATTATAGTGTTGTGTTTTAGTGATGCAGATAAGAAACAGACACTAAAATGGCTAAGTTCCTGGTCTGCAGATGATCTATAATAGATGACAAAAGGGTGAACTGTACACTGTGAATTGTCCCAGTGAAACCCTTGGGCAGCATCCTGGACAATGAAGGAATAATTCTCAGAGAAATCACCTACTATAACTACCTCACTCTGAGGTGGTAGTGTTTCTTTCAACTGCTTGAAGTACTGTGATTGTTGCTGAGCAACAAAGTGATGATGAACCATGCGGGATATTTTCATGCTTAGGGATGATAAGTATTCATGAAATGGCTCCACCTTATCAACCATTGTACAACGGTCAACAGTCACCCATTGCTTGTAAGATATTTCATTTGGAGCTGATTTCACACTGTCAAGTAACTCAAGAAAATCCAGGACACCCTCTTCTCTTGGGTAATCATTGCAAAGTTGCATTATGCAAGTCTCTCTTTCTGTACTGCAGACACTGTAATCCATAAGATCCTTGTATGAAAGACCTCTTTCTCCCAATGCAGCCAGCTGCAATTTTGGATTTTGATGGTATGTGCAGACACAGACAGAATGAGTCCCACCACTACTGGCAAGCACACAATATGATGGCCGTAATTTTGCAAATGTGGAAAATCCTATTTTGGGATTCTTTTCATCATTTTTATATAGTTCAAACATCTCTCTTAAATTCCCGAGGACCAATCGTTTTGCACCTTCAGCACTGATAACTTTCACGCAATCCTTTTGGCCAGGACACATACGACTAACCTCTTCTGACTCATAGAATCTTCTAACTATATCTTTGTGTTCTTCAGATATCACTTTTCCTTTGCTCATTAGTGGAATCTTCGGAAGGATTCCATGTTCTGATTTAAGTGAACGGCTTCTTTTCACCATGTATGTTGTAGTTTGAAAGAAACTAGCTTTTTTTCAATTGTGTATGGTGAGTGTGTCAATATTTGTAGTTTGTGATGGTGACATTTGCTCTCCAGGAATGACTGTTTCAATTCATTCATTAATTTGTCTAGATGTTTTTCAGATTTAGTTTCAGGTTTTGAAGTATCACTTACCTCCTCGGTAATTTGAACACCATAACTGAGTTCTAGCCTCTCCTTCAGGTGTTTCTGAGCAGATGATAGCTTACCACGAGCCTTGCGCTTTTTCTGGCTTAATGACAGCCCTTCTGAAAAGAACAGAAAAAAAGGTTTCACACACCTGAATATTAGTAATTAAATATTAATTATAGTACCTTAAATGCTATATAATTGGCTATATAGTAGATCAAACAGACCTTGTAGTAAAGTATAAGTTATTATATTAATTTATTACTTACTTTTTTTAACTGGTGTTTGGTCCAGAAATGCTAGAACTGGTTCAACTGAAGTTGAAGGATTTTCCTTTATCAAGCAATCACTGTCATTGTCCAGATCTTGAATTGAAGAGATGTTACTCAAGCCACTGATAGTAGATGATTCATTTGAATCCTGCTCAGACTCGTTGTTTTCAGTGGTACTAAGTATAGTGGGGTTTTTCCTTATCAGTGTCCAGCAGTTCACACACAACAATGAGTCTTTTTTCACTCTTCCAGCACATTTTTCAACAAGTACATCAGTCACTTTTCTAAGATTGATTGTTATGCGTTTCTTGTGTTTTTGAATAGGGTCCTGGCAGTATTTCAAGTGCCAAACCATTGTATTTTGATCTGTAAAGATATAGGATTTACAATTAGGTAATATATATTTTTTAGAAAATATATAGCTATACACACTTAATATTTTAGGCCTTGATAGTCTCTGAGGCTCATTAAAACACCATACCCACCAGCCACCCACAGTGCTGGCTGGAACTGTACTAACCTGTAGACAAGGAATTTTGCAACTATCTGTGTTGATTTTGCACTTAGACAAGTAGCAACATGTTTCAACAGGTTTGTTTAGGCTACATGTGAGCTTAGTCTTCCCCTTTCACTATTATAACTATTATTGCCAGTGTAGATTAGCAGTGAAATACAATTTTTATTAAATTCTTGGAGCTTGAGGTCAAATTGATAGCTAAGATATAAAAATTCCTTGAAATGACAAGCAATTTATAAATATGGTGTTCACTTATAAGTTAGTTACATGAAAAGTACCAACATAAACAAACTTTTTATGATTGTTTCTATTAGTCAAGAACTCTGTTTTTTATATCTATAAAAAATGTAATTTTAATTTCTATAGGTCAAATTATGAGCTTAAGTGTGAAAAAAGGTAGAATTGACGCACAACTTATGAATATGGTGTTCACTTATATGTTAGTTACATGAAAAATACTAACATAAACAAACTTTTTTTTGCTGATTCTAATAGCCAATGCCTATGCCTTCATTTTTTACATTTAAAAAAAAATTCTCATTTGATACCCCAGATGTCAAATCGTGACCTCAAATTTTGGTTACAGTGTAACTTTTTTATTTTTCAACCTAGAGTTCTAAAACTTGCATATTTGGATTCTTTGTCATTTTCTGATTCTAAATATATATACTTTTATATAATTATGACAATTATTACCCAAGTTATGGCTCGCCAAATGTTAGTAACCTCGCGAGTGACCTCAAATTGCCCGAGGTCATATCTCTTGAACCGTTGGTCGGATTGACCTTATAATTTCAGAAATGGATTCAGGGCTCACAAACTCCCTATAAACCAAATTTCAGCAAAATATGAGAGATGAGGGTGTTAATTTCAATTTTTTTTGGTTGATCTGACAGAGAATGACCCTGCATCCTGTAATGATACGAAGTGCGTTGTTTTGTATTGTTTGTAAGGTGTTTATGTGTGTGTTTGAGATAATGGGTGCCCAGCATGGGCTAGCATAGTCCATAACTGAGCGAATATATTGTTTGTATATGAGTGATGTTGTTTCCTGCTGGTGTCCAAAGTTTGTGCCTGTTAGTACCCTAAGCGTGTTAAGTCTTGACGTACATTTGGTTTTAATGTCCTGAATGTGGTTTGCAAAAGATAATGATGTGTTGTATGTGACACCAAGTATTTTGGTTCTGTGAGTGTGTGGAATGTTGATGTTGTTTAGTGTAAGCTGTGGAATTACCTGGTGTTCTTTTGTGTTGCTTGTAAGCAAGGTGATGGTTGATTTTGTGGGCGCTACTTTGAGTCTATTGTGTGTGAGCCAGTCTTGTATACTGTTTATGTATGTTTGTAGGTTATTTGTAGCGGTGTCGATGTTGTTGTGGGTGGATGTTAGAGTGATATCATCTGCATATGATGATAAGGTAAGCTTGTTATCTATGGGTGTTGGAATGTCATGCATGTATAAGTTGAAGAGTGTTGGTGAGAGAACAGAGCCTTGAGGGACCCCGTTCGGAAAAAGCTTGTTTTTGGATGACTTGCCATTAAATGTGACATGTGAGTATCTTCCTGAGAGATAGTTGCTCAGCCACCTTTTGGTGTTATTGTGCATGTTTGTGTTGAGTATTTTGTTTATGAGAGGGAAGCGTGGGATAGCATCAAATGCTTTACTAATGTCTATTGTTGCTAATAGTGTACGTTGAGCTGGTCTTCTGGAGTTGATGCCATCCATGATGTGCTGCGTGAGGTTAGTGAGTAATGTCGTGGTTGAGTGGTGAGGTCTGAATCCATGTTGAGTAGGCGATAGTGGTATGTGTGGGTTGGTGATTTGTAAGATTAGTCTTTCTGTTACTTTGGAAGGTGTGCATAGTAAAGTAATGGGTCTATAGGAAGCTGGTTCTGTTGGATTTTTGTTTGGTTTGAGTAGTGTAATAATTTTACCTTGTTTCCATATGTCAGGAATAATACAGTGTTGGTATGAATATGTGCTGATATTTGTGAGAGCTAATATTCCTTGTGGGCCCAAGTGTTTAAGGTGTATGTTAGATATGTTGTCTGGTCCAGTAGCCTTCGAATTCTTAATGTTTTTGATGATCTTGGTGGTCTGGTCTGTATTGAAGGGTGTAATGGTCATGTCGAGTCTGTAGGTTTTCTTGTGTCTGGCTGTTTGTCTGTCTGCATGTTTCTGGTTGTTGTCTCTGTTTAAGTGACTTATCTTTGCGTAGTGATTAACTAGAATGTTAGCTTGTTGTGTGTATGTTGGGATATTATTTTGGCTGCGACAGATAGCCGCGTGTGAGGTGTGAATGCCGCTGTTAGAGTGGGTAATGCTGTTTATAGTCTTGTATAGCCTGTATGTATCTGTGGAGTGGTTTAGTGTTGTTATGAATTCCCTGAATGTTTCTACAGTTGCTACATAGTACAGTATTCCTTTGTAGTTTCCATTTACATCGATCATAAGTGATTGGCTGATGGTTCTTATATCCTTGTGTATCTTTTTCTTATGTTTTTGTAAAGGATCATCACAGTATCTAACCATTTTTCATTACTAAAAATACACAATTTTAAATCTCAAAAATAAGATATGATTTGACTCAAAATAAGCATATCTGTAATAAAAATAAGCATAATTAACAAACATTTGAGAGAGAGACTGCGTGAATATGAGTTATACATAAGATGTAAATATATTTGTAGTTCTCTATTTTAGTCTGCGTAAAAATGTCAAAATTTCAATGTACAATGTACAATGTACAAATGTCAATGTACATATTTTTTCAATAATTTTTAAAATATCTTGCAACTTGATACCCACATTTTTCATTGTTTGTATCTTTTAACAATTAATAGAAGTTTAATAAATGAAAAAAATTTTTTTGGATTTCACTGTCTACGGGGGGTGGGGGTCAAAAATAAAAATAAAAAGGGGGGATTTTCATTATTGTTCTACACATTTGAATGTGGTATCATTTAATAGATCTCTTCATGCTGATTCTAAAAATGTATAGTTTTATAGGTCTACAACAAGATGTTTGGGAGTTATTGCCTATTAAAATTAGGTGGTAAAGTGGGGCCCCCAAGATTTTGGGGGCCCATATTTCAAAAACTATGGGTCATAGAACTTTTTTATTTTGACTAGTGAAATTAGCACCTGGAAGAACCCCATATGTCAATTTTCCTGTCAGAAATTGAAAATGTTACAGTATCAACAACAGACCATTAACTTATGTGGGTGATGGCATTAATGAGCCAGAACCTCTCACACCAAACCACCTAATTAAGGGAGAAACAGTAAACATGTTACCAGAATATGAACATAGTACTGGGTAATAGAACACAAAGAACTCAACACAAAATACCAACATTTGACACAAACCAAAACTCAGTTTATAACAAAATGAAGAGAGAATACTTAACAAGTCTTAGAGAAAGACAAACAATTAACAAAACAAAATTTGAATGATTCAATCAAAATTAGGGACACTGTGTTGATACATGAAGACTCCAAGACAACATTGGTCAATGGGAAGAGTCTTAGAACTCAAAACTGGTGAAGATGAAATTACCAGGGTTGTAAAACTGAAAACAGCAACTGGTGAAACCACCAGAGATATCACATTACTATATCCTTTGGAGTGTGGGGCTTAGTTAGAACCATTACCCCAAAGGATGGATCAGGATACTATTGGGGAGGAATCTCTCAATGTACCTGATGTAACTCAGACTAAACCAGACAGGCCTCAAAGAAAGACTGCTTTGAAAGCCAGAAAACTTTTACAAGAAAAAATTAAGACTGGTGACTTATAAACCTTACACAAATTGAGCAGTTAAAATGCTTAAAAACTTTACTTTAATTCTATTAATTTCCTATACCAAAGGAGAGTCAAACTGATTGACATAACTTCAGCTAAACTCGAGAAGTTAGCCTCTTGAACTTTTATATTTAAATAGGTCTTGAGTAACCTTTCTCTTTCTAAGTTCCTACTTTATTCCTTTTAATTCATTTCATATGATTTAAAGCAGTGTTTATTAAAAAAAAATTAATGTATAACATACAAATTTTTCCTTCAGGCCTCCCAGTATATGGAAAAACTATACATGTTTACAATATGGTATCATACCATATGTGATACCTTTATTTCATAATTAAATACAAATTATTAATTTATTGAATTAAATAACTTCAAAATTGCCTCAGGATTGGCAACATAGCCTATTGGGAATGAAATTAATTACCATACATAGAACTCCATATGTAGGCCTTGGGCCTGCATAACAACAAGAAAACCAAATTTATTATTTCGTATTCAACATTTTCCGTTGCTGACTCTAAAAATTACATCAAGAGAAGAGTCAGCAAACTTTGTTTACCATTAGGCAGCACAAATACCGAAGGCAAATAAACATAAAGAGGTCCTTTGAAGACCTACATATACATAACTCTCTAATGAAAAAATGTAGGGTTTTGTTGTTAACTCTCCCTGTAATCTGCTGGAAATTTCCAATGGATGAGAGGTAACAGGCAATCAACCCATAGCCCAATATAGTTTTTTCAAAATGACTAATTTTTAATATTTTCTGCCTTACAGTTTTAAAATTATTTTATTCTCCCACCGAAATAAATAGCTGATACACACTAAAACACTTTTAAATGTATAATATATATTTAAAAATATGTGTGTATGTATGACAACTTGCAATTCATCCAATTCCTCCATACTATCCAATTTGAAGATCTTCAGTTATCAGCTTTTCATTGGCAATTTAGAAATGGAATTAGTTGACTTTCAAGAAAGTGCAGTATAGAAGACTAAATTTATTAATCTTAATTTGAAGTTACAAGAAAAGGGGTCATTATGCAGAAAATGACATGGCCTGAAGTTGAATTCAAAAATATATTTTTCTAGTATATTTTGGTGTGCTCTGTTCAAATATAACCTTCATTTCTTGTGCAAATGAACAGAAATATATATTTCGGCCATGCAATTACAACTGTATTTCTGTTCATTTGCACAAGAAATGAAGGTCATATTCGAACAAAATACACCAAAATACACTTGAAAAATATATTTTTGACTACATTTTATACAATAAAGCATAACCTAACATGTTCATGTTACGAGATCTCGTAAATGACACATTACCACAGGAAACGTTCAAAACACCTCAAAATTAGCCAGAAAAGTTTGCTCTTATCATTTTTGTTTAAACTAATGAAAATATCACAACTTAACCTGACCAATCATCAAGGGGGGTACAGCTGACCTAACCAGGCACTCAATTAACCTAACCAGGCATTCAATTAACCTAACCGGGCATTCAATTACCCTAACCGGGCATTCAATTACCCTAACCGGGCATTCAATTAACCTAACTGGGCATTCAAGTCATAATTCTATCACAAACACCATGAAACTGAATCCAATTAGAAAAAAAATAACCAGAACAGAAAAACAAACTAATTAAGTCGCAGAGTAGCGAAAAAAATAGCCTAAGATTATACTCATCGGACCAAAAATGAGTATTTATATATATATTATTAGTATCATAATGTTCACCATTAATATGCATTTGCACAAAAAATGAGTGACAAATTTGAATAAAGCGACTAAAACTACCTCATAAAAAGTTATTTTGATTTACAGGTCCAGCCCATGTCATTTAATACATATTGACCAGAAAAGGAATTGTCAATTTTGGGTGTAACCAGAGAAAAGCAATCAATAGAAAGAGTAGAGAATCATATTCTTGCAGAATGGAACTCTTTACCAAATTCTTTTGCATCAATGAAAAAGCTAGCATTAGCTCTACTAATAATGTTTGGTTCATCTTATTCATGTGAACAGTTATTTTTGTTTTCCTCCATGAATTTCATCAAATCCACCACTAGGAATCACCCTGACACGGATATGAGTGCTGCATGTGTGAGACTAAAGACAACTAAATATAAACCTTGGATCAAAACATTAGCAACTAAAATCCAACAAGTTTATCACTGAGAATAGTAAGTAAATAAATTGTGACCCAATTTCATTTTTTTAAAAATCAAAAGTAACAAAAATGACCCATCAGCAAAAAAAAAGGGTTCACCACCACTGGGTTAAGTCAACATTTTCATTAGTTTTAATGAAAATATTCTGTATCAAAATTGTTACTAACTGAAAAGAAAATGGGACTGCTATAAAGGAAAAGATCCAAAATTACTGATCATCCCTACTAGGGTGTTTCATAAATGAGAACCACATTATATTTTTAATCCACATAGATGCCCATGTTCGTTTTACATATTTATCACTCCTGGCCAAAAATGAGACTCCTTCGACAAAAATAAGGGGTCCCGAGAAATCACGCCTTAAGTCAGAGAGCACAGACTCATCACTTCTTCATCATTTCCCCCTTCTGCTTCTTCGGAAAATCCTTCCTGTTCTTGAAAACTGCTTTCAGCAGGTACTGTTTGTCTTCTTCCTTCATTGTTAGGGCAGCATTGAATTTCTCGATGAGAGCAATCCCCTGTTCAGCCGAGTCGTTCACCACAGCCAGGACGCGGACCTTAGCTAGGCCTGCTTGGTAGTGTGGGTCACTTTCCCAAGACGAAGCTGGATTTTCAACGAAGGCGCCGTTGATCCCGAGTGCAGTGAAGAGATCCTTCGTCCTCGAGGTAATGAAATCCGAAATCTTCTTTCCTTTGAAGGAGCCGAGGACGGTCTTCCCCTCCAGACACTTCAATGCTTTCCTCGATGCCAGCTTGGCAAGGTTCTCTCGCATCCTTTGTTTCTCTTCCTGAGGAACCCCTTGATCGGAGAATGCCAAGCCAACCAGCATCTCGGAGAAGTACCAGAGGTGTCATTTCATGCAGGGCTGTGGAGTTGGTGATAAAATTTGCCAACTCCAACTCCAAAAATTTTAACATTCCAACTCAGACTCCAGAAATCTGACTTGCATAATTCTGACTCCGACTCCGATGGAATGTTAAGGCCAAATTGATTACGATTAGCTTTATTAGGTCAATGGAGATTCATAAACAAGGCATTTTGTCACCACCACATGACTCATCAGGTTACTTAGTGGCTATAACTATGCCTTAATGCCTTTTTTTTCTCTTTATTCAAAAATTACAATAAATCCCAAAATACAAACTGATTGAAGCTTAAACAAAATAAGATTATTATTGGTTTAGCAAATTAATAAGATGTTTTTGTATTATTATAAACATCCGTAACAAAATGTACTAACCTAAACTGAATTTGTTCTTAAAAAAAGGATCGCTTCCATTAAATCTTCTTTCAGTGATGCTTATCAAAATTATCAAATTAAAATCTGAAAAAGATTTAGGGTTGCTAGTACAAATTTTTAAATTTCCTTATTATTAATTATGTTAATTAATTAATTATAATCCTTATTAATTATAAGCAACTATATTTATATATTATATATTATACAGGGTGTACATAAAGTCAGGATCTATTTTTGTGAAATAATTATTTTTTTCTATTTTTCTTTTCAGAAGCCCTTAGAATGAATACAGAAGAGCGTGTGGCAATAGTAATTTGGTGAATCACGGGAAAGAAATACAATGACATCAGAGAGAAGTTTAGAAGATTTCATAAGCCGGGGCCAATAGACAAGACAATACGAAAATTGGTGAACAAATTTAAACGAACAGGATCTGTAAATGATGAAGCAAGATCAGGATGACCGTGTATGTCAGATCTTACCGTGAATGCAGTACGTGGAATTATCACTAGAGGAGCCACGTACGTCCGTTCGTGCTGCATCACACAGACTCGGCCTCCCGACGTCATCTGTGCACAAAATTCTGAAAGTTAATTTGCAGAAGAAAAGCTATCATTTGCAGGTTTTACATGATTTACATGAGGAAGATTTCCCTCAACAAAGTGCTGTGTGTGCTGATCTCGTAGAACAAATCTGGAGTGATAATTTAATGGACAACATTCTCTTTAGTGATGAAGCCACTTTCCATAAGTGTGGAAAAGTAAATCGCCATAACTGTCGAATTTGGGCAGATGAAAGACCGAATGATTTCGTCCAAAATTGGGAGAGAGACTCACCTAAAGTTAATGTCTGGATGGGTTTAACAAAATCTAAGGTTTATGGTCCTTTTTTCTTTGCTGAAGCTACAGTTACGGGGCTTATTTATCTGGACATGTTGCAGCAATTCCTTGAACCTCAGCTGATTGGGGATAGGATTGTTAGTACCGTCATCTATCAACATGATGGTGCTCCTTGTCACTATGCCAAAATTGTTCAGGATTATCTAAATGGACATTTTCCAAATCGCTGGATCGGACGCGGAAGCAACAGACCTTGGCCAGCGAGATCACCAGATTTAACCCTTTTAGATTCCTTTGCATGGGGCTTTATCAAATTGCACGTCTATCAGACAAAGATTAAGTCTTGAAAACTTACGTATACGAACTGCTGCAGATAACATAACCCCGCAAATGCTGCGGAATGATTTGAGCTGTGCAGGGATACTGATGGGCGTCACGTCGAATCCTACTCTTAATTATTTAATAAATGTTACCACTTTATCATTTTATGATTGAATTCCATATAATTTCCAAGTGCTTCACAAAAATAGATCCTGACTTTATGTACACCCTGTATATTATTTATATATTATATATTATTTATATATTATATTATATATTAAAACACTAGGTTAAATCTATTTTATTCATAAAATTGAGCTAGGCTTAGCCCTAGGCTGCTATGGTTATAATTGAAGGATTTGCACCGACTCTGACTCCATCCAACTATGCACTTCCGACTCCGCTCAAAATTGACTGACTCCACGACTCCGACTCCACAGCCCTGGTTTCATGGCTGCTTGCGCTTGCTTGGCAATGTCGATGATCACGGCATCTTCCTGCAGTATTTCCAGGTCCAGCAAGAACTCCAGATCCACACGTGGGGCCTGCTCTGCTCTCGTCGCACGACTCCAAGCCTTTGCGTAGGCCAGGGCGACGAACAGGCAGATTTCTGGGACTCCTTTCAGCTCCCGCCCAGTCATCCTGAACTGGTCCTGAAGGAGGTAGCTACAGCTTCAATCCATAAATGGCTTTCGCCATCCACCACGCATGGTGGTATGCTCCTGGCTTCCACAGTGGCACATTGGCGACAGTCTCTTCCCCGAGAAAGAGGATAACCAGTTGAAGAAGTTCTTGGTAGTCATCCCGCGGCTGACCAGAAGCCAGAGCTTCCCTCATGACAAGGACAGTTCAGTCCTTGAGACCCTGAAGAGGTCCAGCGATGCTGCAGCTATCTGAATCGATAGCAATGGTGATAAGAGATCAGTCGATGAAACCCCACTGCTCTTGGAATCTTTTGAAGATCCCAGTCTCGGGCCCAGAGGTGGGGCCCATCGAAGACCAGAAGACTTGGGCCAGGACGATTTCATACATATGGTGCCTGCATGCTAGGTAAAGAAGTTGCTTCCCGAGACCCACCTCAATCTTGACACAGGCTCCCATGTGAATCCCAGTGTTTGATGCCGTTGTGTCGAATGATAACCCCTTGATTCATTCAGACAGGTCGTGTTCCCACACAAGATCAATGCAGACGCGTGCCGTCTCCGCTCCCGTGCCAGCTGGAACTCCAAGCAGCTTCTCCTGGCCAATTCCCAGTGACCAGCACAGCAATCCAGTCCACAGATCCGTCACCTGTGATTTCAGGCAGCATTTTCCCATCCCAGTGCAACACCAAGGGCTCCTCAGGACAGAATTCTCCCTCTTGATATGCCTCTGCTGCTTGCTTCTGAAGCGACTGGCGAGCACGATACATTGTGGAAGAGGAGATGGATACCTCGTTCAAATCATGCCCCAAGGATTGCGCGACGATGGCGTAGGACATCGCTGCATCACGATAAGAAATGTTCATCTGGTCGTACGCGACAGCCACATCCTGAGTGATGAGGTTCCTCAACCGCTTCCTCGGAGAAGGACATGAAGCAGATGTGGAGGATGCCAAGGAGGGATCATCTTCCGCAGATGGCGATGCTGAGGATGAGGAGCTGTCTTCAAGAGTAGCAGCTTCTGTAACCATCTTGGCCCGCTCGAATTCCCAGTGTCGTCTCTCCTCCTGCTGTTCCTCTCGACGCCTTTTCCTACTCTCCATTTGGGCCAACTTCATGTCTGCCAATCCCATACTGCTCTCTGTTGGGTCCTCCTGCTGACTCTTGTAGAAGAGCTTGTCTTCCTCGTTTGTCATCATAGAAAGGGCATTGGAATGACCAATATCAAGGATTTTGTTCTTGAGTTCCGCCTTGAACATGTCCTCCACAACACGACAGCTCTCCTCGGATCTGTTCCTGCTTTTCACCAACTTGTCGTAATGCTGGAGCAGAGCTTCCATTTTCCAGAGAGTGCTGTCCCGCCTCATAGTAGGGATCCTTGCTCTTTTCCAGAACACCATCACAGCATCCAAACAGAGGTTCAGACATTTTCTCCATCCTAGGTTTTCCTGTTTTTGATGGAAGAAGCACTTTTGCAAGACTTGCAACTTCGTCAGCAGGCGGCTACCTTGGATCTCCTTATTCGGGTGTCCGATGAGCCAAACCTCTTTCTTGCTTCGAATTGCCATGTTTATCTGCAATGAGGAAATATATGAATTAGAAAAGAGTACAAATACGCAATGGTAGACACAACGAGGACAAAACACGACAACTGACACAAAGGACAGAGAGCAGTGCACCCTTCCGTCAGGAAGCAAGGCAGTCAACTAACACTAGAACAGCTGAAATTAGAAATACCTAAGCAATCTGAAGAGTCAAATCTCGGGACCCCTAAACGTGTTCTGATCTGGTTGAAACCTGTTCAGACGAGTTTCCTCAGCAAAAGGAACAGGGGCATCAATGTGGATTGAACTTCCTTCCACTTCATCCATCAACCACACTGCCATGAAACACCCTAATCCCTACATTTTATGTGCCTTATTTGTAGCCCCTAAACACAGTTCAGAGAATATTTTGGCAATCTTTCAATTTTACATACCTAAAACGAAAGGGTATTATTATAGTATTACACCCGTCTAACATCCAGCAATTATTATATGTTCATTAAGTAGATTTTTTAATTCTAAGACACTTTTCTTCTATAGCATTTCCATCACAAATACAGTCAACCCTCGCTATAACGGACCCCGTTAGAGCGGATATTGGATAAACCAGACACACCACTGGCGACATTAACCAGGAAAAGAAGAAGCGTGTGACCCTGTTGGTGACCCAGAAGCTGGAATTAATCAAGAAGTTAGAGGCAGGTGCTTCGGTGGCCAAGGTGTGCGCGGAGTATGGCGTGAAAAAGCAAACTGTTTCCAACATTCGTAAGGCCAAGGACAAGCTTTTATATTTTTATTATATTTCATTATTTTCTGTATCATTTATCATGTATCGTGTTCAGCAGACAGTGCACAGTACTGTATATAATATCTCCATTACCGTATCGTATACGTATACCGTAGGTTACCAGTACCGTCGGTTATATCGGACAATCAGCTATAATGGACACCTTTTCCCCCCTATTAGTCTGTTATAACGAGGGTTGACTATACTTCATTTTTGAGATATACATTTTTTTTTGGTGTGTATCTAGTGTGTGTTCATACATTCATTTGGTGTGCATGTGAGGCTGACCGCGACATGTCTGCCCAGGATAGGTTAAGTTAAGATAGGTTAAGTTAAGATAGGTTAAGTTAAGATAGGTTAAGTTAAGATAGGTTAAGTTAAGATAGGTTAAGTTAAGATAGGTTAAGTTAAGATAGGTTAAGTTAAGATAGGTTAAGTTAAGATAGGTTAAGTTAAGATAGGTTAAGTTAAGATAGGTTAAGTTAAGATAGGTTAAGTTAAGATAGGTTAAGTTAAGATAGGTTAAGTTAAGATAGGTTAAGTTAAGATAGGTTAAGTTAAGATAGGTTAAGTTAAGATAGGTTAAGTTAAGATAGGTTAAGTTAAGATAGGTTAAGTTAAGATAGGTTAAGTTAAGATAGGTTAAGTTAAGATAGGTTAAGTTAAGATAGGTTAAGTTAAGATAGGTTAAGTTAAGATAGGTTAAGATAAGATAGGCTAAGATAAGATAGGCTAAGATAAGATAGGCTAAGATAAGATAGGCTAAGATAAGATAGGCTAAGATAAGATAGGCTAAGATAAGATAGGCTAAGATAAGATAGGCTAAGATAAGATAGGCTAAGATAAGATAGGCTAAGATAAGATAGGCTAAGATAAGATAGGCTAAGTAAGATAGGCTAAGATAAGATAGGCTAAGATAAGATAGGCTAAGATAAGATAGGCTAAGATAAGATAGGCTAAGATAAGATAGGCTAAGATAAGATAGGCTAAGATAGGATAGGCTAAGTTAGGATAGGCTAAGTTAGGACAGGCTAAGTTAGGACAGGCTAAGTTAGGACAGGTCAATTTTGAAGGTGAAATTTGTTTCCCTATGGTTTTTGATGTTTTGAACGAATCTGACCTTCAAAACCGTCGGAAATAACTCGTTTTCTGTGATTTCCCCCACCCGAGAACTCCCCGTTCCCACCAGGGTCCCCCCAGATTACTGGCTGGGGGGAGGGGGGGGTATCTAAAAAATGAGGCATTTCCGACGGTTTTGAAGGTCAGATTCGTTCAAAACACATCAAAAACCATAAGAAAAACATAAAATTCACCTCCAAAGGGAGACAGGTGTAATACTATAAATTTATCAACGAAAAATCGCCGCCTTATTTGTAGGCTCGATTTTATGTACGGTACCTAAAACGAAAGATTGCCATGCTTTCATGAATGAAATAATTTGTGGATAGTGTAAATAATGTATACCTTAGCTCAAGTAGGTACGCTAATTCTGTAATTGAAGTAATTTAAGGATAATTAGGCGTCCTGATAATTAAATACGGTACAGCTTTAAATCATTCATCAGACTTGGATAAACTCAATTGACCAGTGACTTCATGTTTTCCAAATGTAAAGTATGTTTCCAGTAATGTGGTGGATACTAAAATGTGAATAAACCCATAGGCTATACAAATTAGACCTACCTTGGAAAGTTAAACTTAATCCTAACAAAAGTTACTGCTCAGCAAAATCCATTTTTGTTTATAAATTGCAACAGACTTGATGACGTTAACAACTGTACACGTAGATACCTCGACTAGTGGACATAGAGCAAACGTAATACAAAACTCTTTTGAAACAGAATCGTTGCTAACACGCTTATACTAAGGACGAACATGACGTTATAACAGATTTTTTTTCTTCGTTTCTAGGCACAGCAAAGAAATTTATATTTGAAGTGTCAATATTGTCACTTAATTTATTTTTATAATTTAAATAAATAAGAGCACGAATGAATTGGTATTTTCAATAAGTTACTTGAACAAATATAGCGACCTCCACCCAGAAGTGAGGTGAGTCCAGGAGCGGCTCGCAGGTAGGCACTGTGGAACTGCAGCACCCCCATGATCTTATGATCTTTATATTTAAATATTTAAAATAGCCTCTCTGATTGTTTTTTTCAATGAACTTTGAGTTTTTAAATCAGATTATATCCTTTTTTCCTTAAACTATTTCAATGCCGAACGAATGAATCACGAAAGTAGCTTCAGCCTTCCCGTGGAACTGCGTACTTAACAGTTCCAGATTTTGTTCGAAACGCTTGAAACCTCGGTGGCGGACGTACGAAGAGCGAGTCAGAATCACGGGTTTAAGAGGATCCAAAGCACTGTGGACAGAGCAGTGCCGATTTGTTTGTTAGAAGTGGTAGTTGTGTTGCTGTATCGTTTGCTAATTCGAAATTTAATTTCCGAATTGCATTTATCAATGATTCGTTATCATTTATTTTTTTGTCGTGAGATTGAAGTTAATTATATAATAATTGGATTATTTACAATATATAGCTTTCATTTCTTAGAATATTTTTTCGCTCAGAATAAAAACAGAAGAATGGAATTTGTTTATAAATAAAATTTTTGGCAAATTCGAAATTACCCGTTAAGCGTAAGTACCCTATAATTGATTTTATGATACTATTTTACTTATTTTTATGACTGAGGAGTGAGTAGTTATCTATTTATCTATTCGACTTTTTCTCTCTCTCATATATATATATATAATCGACACAATTGTTCGCAATTTCTGAGGCAGCACCCCTATAACTGAAAGTCACGAGCCGCCACTAGAGGTGACATAAGAACATAAGAAATTTTTATAGTGGGCACACTAGGGGCCACTTCGGTCCATCGAGGTGGCTCCACTATGTAAAAACTGCCTGTACATTGGCAACAACCAATTTTTACAAAACTAATTAATTATCAATTTAAAATTAATTAATTATCAATTTAAAACTAATTAATTATCAATTTAAAACTAAAGATAGAATCTCTGAATCCAGAGGATCAAAGTCATAATAGGCTACTATCCACAAATATGTTACACTCTATATCTACTTATAATTGACATGCAAATATATCAGATCCAAAGAATCCAGTCAATTTCATTACGGTATCCATCAATTCCAGTACCTTGCCAACCAAAAATAAGTCACGGTCCATATCAATTGCGGACCAAGTCACAATTTACAACCATATACATTACAATATATATACTTAGGAGGAAAAGTGTAGGTGTGGCTGTAAAGACTGTACAGTAATGTAGAAATGTGTGTGCATCCATTTTGGGTCTCCCATTTAAAGGTGTTTGTGGGGCAAGTGAAGATCATGAGCTTTTCAATACCTCACAGTACTATGGGGGGCACCGCTCGGCAGAGGAATCTCTTTAAATGGGGTGTGTAAGAACAGAGAGTATCCCCTAACCCAAGATGCTGCTTTCCTATATCCTACAACACTTGTGTTGAGCTGTGGGATCTATCACCTAAATGCAAAGGTGGGCAGTTGCGCCGCAAAAAGTTGCGCAACTTGCGGCGCAACATTTTTGGTTGCGCTTGCGCTTGCGGCGCAACTTTTTGAAAAGGGTTGCGCTTGCGCGTGCGGCGCAACTATTTCAGCAGAGTTGCGGTTGCGGTTGCGGCGCTACAAAAATTGTTGCGCGTGCCCACCACTGCAGATATACGTTAAATGCAAAGGTGGGCAGTTGCGCCGCAAAAAGTTGCGGCGCAACTTGCGGCGCAACATTTTTGGTTGCGCTTGCGCTTGCGGCGCAACTTTTTGAAAAGGGTTGCGCTTGCGCGTGCGGCGCAACTATTTCAGCAGAGTTGCGGTTGCGGTTGCGGCGCTACAAAAATTGTTGCGCTTGCCCACCACTGCCTAAATGCACATAATATATATGAAATAAACTAGCACCATTTATGCAATAAAAATGGGCTTAAACACTATCACCAGATGTCCCTTGCAGACATCAAACTATCCAACCTTCATTTGAAAGAATCAAGGGTATCTGAAGTCACCACTTCGTCTGTCAGACTGTTCCAAAACTTAATTACTCTGTTTGTGAAACTATGTTTTCTTAAATTTGTTCTACATCTTGGCTTAAATAATTTCATAATATGACCTCTAGTCTGGTTATTGTGATCTTTAATGAAAAGAGAATCAAAATCTATCTTATCCAACCCTTTTATCATTTTATACAGCCCTATCATATCACCCCTTAACCTCCTCCTTTTTAATGAGAACATGTTTAGATACGCCAGTCTTTCCTTATATGTCAACTGTCTTAGAGATGGGATCATTCTTGTTGCTCGTTTCTGTACTCTTTCCAGTTTTTCAATATCTTGTATCAAATAGGGACTATTAAATTGAATACAGTATTCGAGGAGGGGTCTCACATATGAAATGTATAGTTGCTTTATAATATTGGGTGATTTGTATTCAATGTGTCTCTGCATGAGATTGAGTCTAGCATTTGCTTTATTTCTGATTTCCATACAGTGATTTGAGGGTTTAAGTTCATTAGTCACAGTGACACCCAAGTCTTTCTCTTTATCATCATTTTTAATCCAAATTCCATTCATATTGTACTCAAATTCTGGATTTTTTTGCCCAATATGCATAATCTTGCACTTATCAACATTAAATCTCATCTCCCACTTATCTGCCCAAGCTGTCACTCTGTCTAAGTCTTTTCGTATTGTCATTGCTCCTGCTACTGACTTAACATTATGGTCTAATTTTGTATCATCAGCAAATTTTGACGTTTTACATGATAGGCCCTTCTCTAGATCATTTATATAGACAACAAAAAGCAGAGGTCCCAGCACAGACCCCTGTGGGACTCCGCTCAATACGGGTCTCCAAGTAGACTTATTTCCATTTAGATGAATTCTCTGTTTTCTGTTTCTCAGCCATTCTTCTATCCAGTCAGCTATATGACCTCTTATACCATGGGCTCTAACTTTTATCAACAATCTTGCATGAGGAACAGTATCAAATGCCTTTGCAAAATCTAAATATACTATATCTACTGGCTCTTTATTGTCCAAATTAGTGCAGACATTAGTGCAGACAGTGTTTCTTTGAAACATTAATATAGCGAAAATTATTTTACTAGGTGCAAATCCTACTATATCACACACATGTCTAAGAAAATATCCAGTTTGGCCTCATCATGGCTCTTCACTTGTCTTCAGCAGTAAAATCTTTATACCTTTTAGTACATTGTATTAAAGTCGGTTTCTTTTCGTCCGATTTGAAGTCAAGACAACTGAAGTTGTTACGTTCTTTTCATCAAAACAAACAAGACTTGAGTTTTGCCAAGGTACCTAGAGAAAACTCGAGTTACTTTTTGTAAAAAAAATTTGTGAAATGAAATGAAGTGAGAAAAAAATGTGGGTCGTCTAGATTGTTCACTTTCAAGTTAGCCTGCTCACAGGGCCATTTCCTGGCATAAGCAGACTAAGCGGCCGCTTAGGGCTCCGCTGCTACTAGGGGGCCCCTAGACAGGCTCCCAGGTCATAGCTCAGTGGGCAAGAATAGGAATATAGCTGAAGTTATTATTATTATTATTATTATTATTATTATTATTATTATTGTCGTATTAATTAATGTTTTTGTATGAGACAAATGTGATAAAACGGAGACAAACGAAACGTTTTGGTCGTTATGTGTAAATAACTATTGTGAGATCTTATTTCTATATTATTTAACTTTATTCTTACTATATGCTTATACTTTCCTAAATGCTTAATTTTTCTAGTATTGTAAAACATTATTTCACTAATTTACTAATTATTAAGAGATTTTGTAACACTTTAAAACCTAGGATTATTTTCATTATATTTTCAAGTTTATTAATTCTTTTCTCATCTTTTTCAGATAATGTGAATTTTGTTGGTTAAAACCAAAGCTGGGCACAAACCGTTAATCCGTTAATCGTTAATTAACGAAGTGAACTTTTTCGTTAACGATTTAACTTTTAAGTTAACTTTGAAAATAATTATCGGACTAATTAACTTCCGTTATATTTAACTTCCGTTAACTCAAGTCCGTTAACCCAAAAAATTCATAAATAAACGTTTAAAAGTTTATATTATTTTCAGTGCTGAGCAGGTGCGCAATTAATCCGCCACTGTTAATAGTGATGAACGAATTTCCATTTCCGCAGTGCAAAATCAGGCGATATATTTGTTTCCGTCGCCACAATTTGTGTCTTACCAAATATGGTAGTTATTTATGGCATTGGTTTGAGCAAAACATGATCGACTGTAAAATCAGGCGGAAAGATTTGCCATTTGAGTTGAATGTTTCAACTTCTTTCAAGAAATATCACGAACATTTTAAGGCACTTTCAATAATATATATGTAACAATTACAACAAATAACTACATTCGTTTCATTTGCAGTCTGTCTCTTGCGCAACATGTTTGTGCTAGTGAATATTTAAAAATAATCGTTGTCAAGTAAGTCATGTATATTTATAATATGTCTGTGAGTACCTTATTAGTAGTCTCCTTGATACATTTCAAGAACCATAAAACTGATCAGGTAAGATTTCAATTCTCATGTCACTTTGATGACATAAATTAAGTCAATTGATGTCTTACAATGGGAGCGTTTTCACCTTAACCCTTTATGTCCTGGCGGTACTTCTAGGTACCGCATCTTTAAAATCTCCATAATTATTTGTCTACCCGGTTGATCCTGCCGGTACTTTTAAGTCCCAATGTGAATTAGTTTCTTTATGAGATAATAGATGGCGTTGAGAAGTGGAGCGTTTGTTCTCTATGGGAAAGGACATCCTGAGGGCCAAGAGATCATCCCTGTCTGATGAAAACTTTAATATGCTAATTTTCATGAAGGGCAACATGCATCTCATGGACAAAATGGAGAACGAGAAGAAGAGGGAAAATTATATTATATATATATTGTGTTTTTCATTTTTTTTATAATAAAAGTTAACGTTAACGGTTTATCGGTAACTTCCGTTACATGTTTAACGAATTAACGGATTAACGGTTAACGAAGTTAACTTTTTGGTTAACGGATTAGCGGTTAACGAAGTTAACTTTTTGGTTAACGGTGCCCACCACTGGTTAAAACCTAAATGGTCTGATTATTTGAATGTATTTGATTAACGTTACAATTATAACAATTATTATTATTATTATTATTATTATTATTATTATTATCATCATCATTATTATCATGATTATTATTATTTAGCAGATTAGTTGTGTGACTTCGTGCATCTTGGAAAATGAAACGACATTATCCATCAGGAGCTGAAACGGAAAAAGAAGAAAATAGAGGGGGAGAAGCTTTCCACTAGCACAGGTGAGATGTGCCACTTGTATATTCGTATGATTACAGTTCAGGCAACTAGGTTAGGTAGACCACCAAGCTAGGCAAGTGCTCAGGAATCGTGTAGAGTAAGCTAGTCTCTGTAATATTTATATTTTAAAATGTGAAATTTAATGGATCACATCACCTCAAATTCTGTTCACACAGATCAATTATCAAACAAGATAAGAAAGAGTATTTTAGCAAAAATTAACAGAATATGTAATGTTATGTTCTTCTCAGGAGCACTACTGAAATATTTGGAAAAGCCATCCTCAGCAAAGCCTGATGAGCATCATGAGCCAACAGCAGGACCATCTTCTATGCAACCTCAAACACCAGTAGAAGTACAGCATGATGAACCAACAAGTGGCCCATCTTCTGTTCAGCTTCAAACACCACACACAGGCATTTCTACTGAGCAACAAGAACCAAGATCTGCTCCACCGCTTGATCCGTATGACTGGCCAATTGTCCTGTCAGATGCCTTAAAGACAGATCTGGTGGCTCGAGGACCATTTCAAATCAGTCCAGATTTCACATTCCCTAAAAGAGAGGGCGGCAGAAGCGTTCATCACCATTACATGTACAGAACATTAATTAATGGGGGGAAAATAAAGCGAAGCTGGCTGATGTACTCTAGAAGGAATGATGCTCTTTATTGCTTCTGCTGCAAGTTGTTTTCAAGGAAGTCGTACAAACTAATTACGGATGGACTTTCAGACTGGATAAACGTTGGTTCGCTTCTGAAAAGCCATGAAAATAGTTCAGAACATGCAGATAACCTCCATATTGGAGGTAGAGCGAAGACGCTGGCGAGATGTTCTCACACGTCTTGTAAGTATAATCCAATCACTGGCAGAGAGAAACCTTGCTTTCAGGGGGTCTTCCTCTACATTGTACAATCGAGACAATGGCAACTTCTTGAAGGAGGTTGAGCTGCTTGCCAAATTTAATCCAGTGATGAAACAACACATCAGCAGAGTCGAAAGTGGCCAATATAGTCATTCAAGTTACCTAGGAAACATCATTCAAAATGAGCTCATTGGGTCCATTAGTGGGAAGATCTTGGATGCCATTGTTGCAGAAATAAAACAAGCTAAATATTACTCACTCATTTTAGACTGCACTCCAGACATAAGCCACCAAAAACAGATGTCGATTATTATCAGAACTGTTAAAATGGGTGAAGTACCAGAAATAAAAGAATACTTCTTGGGTTTTCTTGAGGCTTCAGAAAGTACAGGCCTGGGTTTATCAGTTCTGATTCTGAAGAGACTAGATGAACTAAATATTCACTTTGATGACTGCAGAGGACGGTCATATGACAACGGAGCGAACATGAAGGGCAAGAACAAAGGTGTTCAGGCAAGGTTATTAGAGAAGAACTGTCGTGCACTCTATGTTCCATGTGGGGCTCACACTCTGAATCTTGTAGTGGCTGATGTAGCTAAAGCTTCCACAGATGCCATCAGCTACTTTGACAACGTACAAAAATTGTACAACCTTTTTGCAGTAGCTACACAGAGATGGACAATCCTAAAGAAGCACGTGAACATAACACTCAAGTCTTGGAGTGAAACCAGGTGGGAGAGCCGGCTTAAGAGCATTGAGGCTGTGCGATACCAGAGCCACAACATCAGAGAGGCCCTGTTGGAAGTCAGAAACAATGCCACAGATGCCATAGCCAGGACTGAAGCATAAGCACTTGCAGAGGAGGTAGGGGCTTATCGCTTTCAGATTTGCACAGTAGTATGTATGACATTCTTCATGCAGTTAACCATGTGAGCAAACTTCTGCAGTCTCCTACAATGCAGTTTGATGTGGCAGTCAACCTCCTCACAAAAACAAAAGACTCACTCACCAGCCACAGAAACACAAGTTTTGTTGCAGCACAAGTCGTAGCTAGGGACATATGTGAGGAAATGAATGTGGAGGCTGTGCTGAAGGAGAAGAGGCTCAGATCCACAAAAAAGCACTTTGCTTACGAAACTCCTGACGAACCATTTACAGAAGCCTTAAAGAGACTGGAAGTCAAATTTTTCAATGTGGTGGTGGATTGTGCCATCGGGTCAATAAATGAGAGATTCAAAACATTAGATGATGTGAGGGACATATTTGGGATTCTCCTAAACTTCACCACAATGAACAAGGAAGACTTGTCCTGCAAGTGTGAAAAGCTCTCTAAGATACTGAGCTCTGGAGCTAACTCTAACATTGATGGAAGAGAACTGGCCCTCGAAATTAAGAACTTGCCAACTTTACCTTCACATAACATGACTGCATTGGAGCTTCTCTCCTTCATTCATCAGAAGCAACTGGAGGAACTATACCCAGAGGCGTACCAATACTTTTTGCAGCTCGGGGCGAAAATGCCAACGCCCCCCCCCCCCCCCTGCAACAATTTTCAATTTTAAAAACAATTCCTTTACAAAAATACACTTCTAAACAAAACTTTTATTGGAAGAAAAACTTAAATAAAGCAACTTCAATTTTAACAATACTACATAATGTACCGTACATAATACACTACATAATTTTAACAATAACTATATAATGTATAATGCCTAGTTAAATTTTCGGACTTTCATAACAGAAAATTCATGAATGATTTTTTCTATGTCCATTGTCTCTGCAACTTCGCGTTCAATTGAAATAATCGCCAAATTGCTCAGTCTAGATTGACTTATAGTTGACCTGAGGTAAGTTTTTATAAGTTTCAGTTTCGAGAAACTTCGTTCGCAACTTGCCACGGACATGCATGTAGTTAGACAGATCCGGAGGGCAATTGTTATATGAAGCAAAGATTCCACTAGATCCCATTTAACGATCCACTGAAGTAGTTTTAACATATCCCAGTTCTTTGGATCATCGTCGACGCTTATGCTTTCGAAACTGAGCAAATGTCTGCGCAAACGCTTTATTTCTTCCAGTAGACTTCCTGGATTAATGTCATTGTAGATGGAAGAAAAATTATTGACCTTGGTATTAATTTCTTCATCTTTGGACTGATTCAAAAGGTACGAAGGAGACAGAAATTCAAAGCGATCATTCATGTTTTTAAGACAAACTGTGCGTTTTTCAATTTCTGCTAATAAACGATCCATGATTTCAAAAAATTCTCTGCGTACATCCTCTTGCACGGTCAATCCAGCATCACGAGCTTGCTCTCCAGGCATTCTTCTCCGTCTCCTGACTCTGCGGTCTATACTGATATCCATTTCATTACAGAACTCTTCGGCGGCATCTGCAGCGTTTGATACTACTGCCTCTCGTTCATTAGTTAAAAACACGGATAAAGAGTTCATTTTTAATGCACACTGGTCCAAAGCAAGTCCCTTTCTTCGAAAATATAGCTGAGCATCATTGATTTCTTTCGGCACTGGATCCCAGAAAAATAAGTACACAATGAATATGTATGACATGATGGAGGTCAACAGAGCTTCAGCATCGCCCTTTGTGTCCAGATTTTCGGAGACCCCTTCACTCAGTTCTTCCAAGGCACTAACAACGTGAGTCAAGTTCTTCTTAAGACTAGAAACAGCATCATACTTAGCACTCCACCGCGTATCAGAGACCCGCTTGACAGTGATTTTGGAGTGTTTTGTTAAGACATCCCAACGATGAGTAGAGGAAGAAAAGTAGACGAAGATTCGTTCAATTGTTCCAAAGAAAGTTACAGCATTAGGACTCAGTCCCGCGGCATGAACTCCAGCCAAGTTCAGCGAGTGGTTATTGCAAGGAATGAAAACAGCGTGTTTGCTAACATCAAGAATTCTGCGTTGAACTCCAAGATGAATACCTGCCATCGTAGCAACATTGTCATACCCTTGACCATAACAATTCTGGATATCCAGCCCATTCTCACGGCGCTTAGTGACAATGAGATCAGTAACTGCCTCAGCAGTCTTCCCCTCTAATTTAATAAAATCAACGAAGGATTCCTTCACCTCTACATTACCATCTTTAATCGACACATAGCGAATTACCTGAGACATCTGGTCAATATGCGATATATCTGGTGTACTATCGAAAATTATTGCAAAGTACTTTGCACTAGACACATTATATCAATTATACATTTTCGAACATTACAGCCGATTAGTGTGATGAACTCATTTTGAATGTTAGGTGACAAATACGGAGTGGATATCTTGTCAGTCATTCGTATTTTTGTAAGATGTTCCCTAATTACTGGGTCATATTTGCCTATTAGTTTTATTAACTCCAAAAAGTTTCCAGAATTGCCAGCTAGCCCAGCTTCTTCATTTAAGTTATAATGTTATATAATGATATAATGTTTCAGACCAACAAAGACCCTAGGATCCACTCATGGCTGGTCTACCTAACTGTGTTCGTAATCGTGTATTGTGTATGTCCTCCGTGGTGGCGGAGGGGACCTACAATTTTACGTGGGTTCCGAACCACAAGAACATAAGAAACTTATTTAAAAACTGCCGGTAAATTGGCAACGACCAATTTTTACGAAACTAAATAATTATCAATTTAAAAATATTTAATTATCGGTTTAAAACTAAAGATAGAATCTCTCGGTCCAGAGGAGCAAGTCATAATAGACTACTATCCACAAATATGTTACATTCTATATCTATTTATAACGGACATGCAAATATATCAGATCCAAAGAATCCAGTCAATTTCATTACGGTATCCATCAAGTCACGGTCCATATCGATTGCGGACCAGGTCAAAATTTACAACCATATACATTATCAATTTAAAAATAATTAATTATCGATTTAAAACTAAAGATAGAATCTCTCGATCCAGAGGAGCAAGTCATAATAGACTACTATCCACAAATATGTTACATTCTATATCTATTTATAACGGACATGCAAATATATCAGATCCAAAGAATACAGTCAATTTCATTACGGTATCCATCAAGTCACGGTTCATATCGATTGCGGACCAAGTCAAATTTACAACCATATACATTACAATATATACACATACGAGGAAAAGTGTAGGTGTGGCTGTAAAGACTACAGTAATGTAGAAATGTGTGTGCACCCATTATGGGTCTCCCATTTAAAGGTGTTTGTGGGGCAAGTGAAGATCATGAGTTTTTCAATACCTCACAGTACTATGGGGGGCACCGCTCGGCAGAGGAATCTCTTTAAATGGGGTGTGTAAGGACAGAGAGTATCCCCTAACCCAAGACGCTGCCTCCCTATATCCCACAACACTTGTGTTGAGCTGTGGGATCTATCCCCACAAAGCCTTAATTTTACTACCTTAAACTATACCCTTTCTATCAACATGCGCGTCCAATCGATTCTTAAACATGTTTATAGACGTGCTACTAATTACTTCTACCGGCAAACTATTCCAGCTATTTACTATTCTATGCGTAAAAAAGTTTTTCGCAACTGCTGTCTCGAACCTTCTACTTGTCAACTTACACCCGTTATTTCTAGTCCTATTATATTGAGATATTTCGAAAAAGCTATCTCTATCTACGTTATCAAACCCATTCATAATTTTGAAAACCTGGATTAGATCACCCCTTAACCTCCTAGTCTCGAGTGTAGTCAATTTTAACTCTTTAAGCCTATCCTCGTACGACTTTGACCTAAGAGACGGAATC
This sequence comes from Bathynomus jamesi, assembly GCA_023014485.1. Lineage (NCBI taxonomy): Eukaryota > Metazoa > Arthropoda > Malacostraca > Isopoda > Cirolanidae > Bathynomus > Bathynomus jamesi. Next base: position 2,371,352 of record JAJOZX010000008.1, on the reverse strand, counting down.
ATCTTAGTTGCTCGTCTTTGAACTCTTTCGATTCTGTCTATATCTTTGCGCATATGCGGATTCCAAAATTGGACCGCGTACTCCAAATGGGGTCTAACTAATGATTTATAAAGAGGAACTATAATATCGCGCGATTTGTACTCAAAATTTCGAGCTATAAAACCTAACACTTTGTTCGCCTTATTGACCGCCGCTGTACTTTGTTTCGCTACTTTTAAATCACCAGTGACTATAACTCCTAAATCTTTTTCCTGCTCTACGCTTGTTAAATCTTTCCCTGACATACTATACGCAAAATTACCGTTACGCGAACCTATATGCATAATTTTGCACTTATCCACGTTAAATCTCATTTGCCATGTGACTGACCAATCAACGATTTTATTCAGATCTTCCTGAATTTTACCTCTATCTTCGTCATTAATCGCCCTACCACCCAGCTTCGTGTCATCCGCAAACTTTGAAACTGTACTGACTAGGCCGACATCTAAATCGTTAATATATATAAGAAAAAGCAAGGGGCCCAATACAGAACCCTGAGGAACGCCACTCGCTACATTAGCCCAACACGACTCCGCTCCATCAACGACCACCCTCTGTTTCCTGCCTCGCAACCATTCTTCTAGCCAATTTATTACTACCCCTGATTCCATGAGCCTTAGTTTTTTCAATCAGTCTTTTGTGCGGCACGGTGTCAAACGCTTTTTGAAAATCTAAATACACTACATCAACCGCCCGATGTCTATCGTAAACGTTAACCACGCTTTGGAAAAATTCTAAAAGATTAGTTAAGCAAGATTTGTTTCGCCTAAAACCGTGCTGCGTATTTCGGACCAGATTATGCACTTCTAAGTGTTCGACTATACGATCCCTAATTATTGATTCCAGTAGCTTACCTACAACAGACATTAAACTGATAGGCCTATAATTTCCCGCCGCTCCTTTATCGCCTTTCTTAAAGATAGGTGTTACGTTTGCTAACTTGAAATTATCTGGTACGCACCCCTCAGAAATAGACGCATTAAAAATCTTTGTTAGCGGCACAACAATGCTATCTTTTAATTCTTTTAGTTGTATGGGATATATGGAATCCGGACCCGGTGATTTACGCGTTTTCATTTTATCAATATAGCGCATTACTTCAACTTCACTAACGACAATATTATCCAAAATATTACCATTATCTCGGTGCCCTCGGAATGCAAGATCTTGTTTTACCAAGAACATGATGCAGTCATAAATTCGTCTCAGTATTTCTTTCCACTTAGCAGTAGCATGTTTTATTTGCAACTGATGTGCATTATCTATTGCAGCATTCAACTGAAGGCGCATAGACAACTCTTTCCATTGTTCAAAGCATCGGGTATGATATGGACTGTTTTCATGTTCAGGTACTCTTGGATTCAGTTTCCTCCAGGCAAAAAATCCTTCTTCTTTTCCAAATGCACTGGAGATGTTGTTGAAGAGACGACAGCAAAAGCAATGCAAGCTACATTTTGAAGGTGAGAAGATTAGCCATGACCTTTCAATTTTTTTGCCATTTTCCAAAGTTATGAAATACCAAACTTTTGACATTGACCTATTGTTTGAATCAGCTGGAAAAGGTCCATTCATGTTTTTCAAATGTGATGGTCCACGTTTAATGAGTTCGATTCTCAAATTGTCCGTCATTGGAACGGGCCAGTTGCCAGAATCGTTAAACAGACTCTGTGGGTGATGGGTGGGTGGGTGACTTTGTGATGTAGATGAGGGTTGATCCTGATTATTTTGGGGTTCACTTGAAGTTGCCGCTTGAACATCTATCTCTAAAGATATATCACATTGCGGTTGATCTCCTTGCTTCCCAGAAGGCACTGAAGGTGTGTCTGAGAATCCCATTAACTGATGAAATCGCTTAGCAGCACGCTTGCCTTTTTTCTCTTTTTTTTCGCGAAGATTCTTGTATGCAGCACCACTCAGTCTCTGTCGTTTGCTCATGTTTGCTAATTCAGTAGGGTATCTGCAAAATAAAACAACCATTAATTATTAACATCATCAAAGCTCAAAGAATGCAAAGCCTAACCTAAATAATATAGGGAAAGTCTGAAAAATAGGGCTGGCAACCTTTCCGATGTGAAAATTTAACGCAACTATTTGTGGAAATAGTGGCATTGAGGTGGCATATATAGCATTTAATGATGATTTTTCATCAAAACCATGGATATTTTGTACACAAATAACGCGCGACAATGATGAGATATAATTTTTTGGAGGGTTGCATTTTAAAACATAAAAACCCAAAATTTTGCATACTGCGCCCGCCTGACAGTAATTTGCCGCCCCTCGGGAAGTGCCGCTCGGGGCGGTCGCCCCTCTCGCCCCTCCCTTGATACGCCACTGCACCCTTGCACCAGGGTAGCAGTAACGGCACCTACGACGAGGGTTTCTCCCACAGAATTCCTCGAGTTGCCCTCGAACAATGGAATCGCCAACGAGTCGTATTTCCGGTTCATCAGCATCTTCGAAACCTAAAACAGAAAACTTATTGTTTGTTATTACTGGTAGACAAGTCTTAGGTTTTCTCAATGGGGCTCCATTACGCACTTGAACGAAGGGTTGGGAACTAGGGGAAGAGAGCGAGGGCTATTTGTACTATTTATATTATTAGTAGAAACTGAGGCAGGATGGGTCGTAACTGAAGTCTCAAGGGATTCTAATTTTGTCGTCAGGAACATCACCCTTTCTTTAAGCCTCACTCTGGCCTCCCTCTCACGTTCTAACTCGTTCCTCAGCACTTCCATGCTTGAGCACCACCTGCACACTAATTGTTCATTATTATTAGTCAAAGTAAACGTGAAAGCATTGGGGGTGCCATGCTATTAATTAATTAAAAACAAAAACAAAAAAACGAGCGTTTGAAAATTAATAACTTACAACGTAGGTCTACCGCGTGCTTATTGTGCCGTCACCTGCGCAAGTCCGCAAAATTGTTCTTGAAACGCAGAAACAGGTTCTTGTAACAAATTTATACTAAATGAATATATACTTAATTAAGCTACCGACGAAGGATCTGTAAAAGAAAAAGTATTAATAAAACTTATCTGTCCGCTGCTCGATCGACTTTTTTTCTTTCCTTTTTTCCTTTTTCCCACGGTGGGTGACCACACCCTACTTGATGATCCCCGTAGCAAGGCAAAATGAACCTTATTAAACCTCGTTTTTCTAATAGATTCGAAAAACAAACAAGGCAAACCACGTGCACTAGCCTTGGTTTAATCAAATAATATAGTAATGAATAAAGTCAACAATGAAATATATTCGTTAATGAATGATTAGTAACACGAGGTAATTTAGTTAAGAATGCACCAAACACTATTTTTTTAAAGACACTTCAACGAAAACCACTTATTCAAGTGGTAACACTGGACACTCGATAAAACATGTCTGTTCAAAAGGAAAGACTGATCACTTATATATATATATATATATATATATATATATATATATATATATATATATATATAATATCCATATATATATATAAAATTTAATTTTAATAATTTAAAATAAAAATAGGTCGCACTATTCACTATAATTTCATAATTATTATTATATACTCGAACTCATAAATTAATTTTAAAATTCGGAGAGGCGTACCGTATGTAAAACGCGATTAAGTTTTGTTTTAAAAAATAAAAGCATATAAAAATAATACTTAATATATTTCACTAAAAAATCAATATATCGGCTTATATACAATGCATATAAAAAGTAAAGACATCTCAAGGCCGAGTGGAGACTAAGATTCATTCTCGGTTGTGTCATCTTCTAATGCGATGTTTTGGTAAACTAAATTGGTAACATTGCTGTAAATATCCTCAGGGACCACGATGGCCACACTGAAAGGAGAAGCAAGAAAAACAATCTCAGTTAAAAAAGGATACGAAAAAATAAGACTTAATACCAATCGCAGTGCGGGTACTGACCATGTCTGGGAAATGTATCTCGTAAGTTTTCAATTATTATCTCGCTTTTTACTTTAACATTTTACGTTACTTCGATAACTAGATTTGTAATTAATTAATTCAATCACACACGCGCAGTTATAAATATACAGCTTTATATGAGAGTATGCTTAAACATACAACACTTATACTTTTCTGGTATAATAAACAATAAGCGAAGGAGTGGTGAAATGGTAAAGGAAACAATAATAGAATAGAATAACCTTTATTAATAATAATAAAATAAATAATTTTTCTTTTTTTCAATTTACAATGACATGAATAATTGCGAAGCTCGACTATTTATTTAATTTAATTTGGCCCTTAACCTTTAGGCTTTACTGGGTTCTTATTAAAAATAAGCAGCTAGTTGTTATACATTAATAATAATAAATAAATAAGTAAATAAGTATTATTAATAGTTAAAACATGTATTACAATATTAAACAATATTAATGGACAATATTAAACAATATTAGTGGACATTAATCCTAGATTTTTGTTAGTATGCCATTATTAATCGGGATTTCAACTTGGTTTTAAACAAATTTACATTCACAATATTTTTTATATCGGCATGCAAGTCATTCCATAGTTTCAATCCAATGAAAATGGGTAATAATGAATGTAATATAAATATTGATGTGGTGATAGTGAAGGCACAAACTTCTTAACGAAAAATATAAACTAACATAAAAAAAATCAGACGTTATCGATTTTGTGTGACAGAAGAAACGAAGAGGATGAAACTCTTCGATCCAAGTGAAAAACAAAGCTTTTTTAGACAAGTAATTGGTAAATAATACAGTTTAAAAGGTGCTTGTTAGTACGAGTATAAGGAAATCCCTTTTCTAGTGACGATGGTATCAGATGGTATATATATATATATATATATACACACACACACACACACACACACAGTATAATGAACGGGGTCAATATTTAGGAGATGCACGGCCTCCGAATTCAAACATGAAAATTAGTTAATCTTGTGTTTTTATGTGCTCTATTCATAATTGACCATCATTTCTTGTGCAATCACTTTTAAAGTATGAAAATTTTTCAATTTAAATTTTTGTAAAAAAAATTCATATTTCGAAGTGAAAGGACGAAGAATACGCGTGCGCATCAGATTCAAACAGCTCTATCTCCGTAACCATTCAGAATTAGACACATGTTTATATGAACTTTTTTTCTCACAATGACCGATACTATCACCTCCCGAAGTATTGACCTTTCCTCCTGAAACACCCTGTATAACCGCAACAACAAGTTTGAAATCGTTCAATTTAAGTTCTGCTATAGTCAAATCTGTCGGTTCTGGAATTGTGTGCTTTACTTCTATAACGTTCGCAATATTATCTTTGATATACAATATAACACCGCCTCCTCGCCTACCTATTCTGTTTTTAACAAAAAGTCTATAACCTCTAATTTGATACTCCCTACAAAGTCACGTGTTTCAGTGCTAAGCCACGATTCATTTATCGCAATTAAATCATAGTCTTTACAAACAATTAAAGAAAAAAATTCGTTTATTTTATTTCGTAGGCTACGAGCATTTAAGGATAGAACCTTCAAATTGTTTGTAATTGCGACACCTTCGCGAGCGCAGGGGAAATTTGTGGAATTTACGCTGGGACCGTTGGAGTTACGGCAGCCTGAAAAGAAGAGACAGTATTATGAAATAGTCTTCCTGAACGCGCAGCTCCAACGTCATTAAGATGAAGTCCATTGGCAATTTCAATGCTTCATTCTTCGCAAACACACCGATAAATTTGGAGCGTGTGACTCGGTCACTCTTCATTACTCTCTGGAGTGTACTCGTATACGCGTCCATTTTAAAAGTCTGTGACAACGTTCCTGAAACGGTCGAGCTCTATCAGAGCTTGTGATTCGAGGTGTACTAGTGCACAAATAGGCGCGTCTATAGGGTCGGCGAACTCTAATCTGACTGAGATGTTCCCACTTTGTTGTGGACTTAAATGTATATTTACACTAGCAGATAAGTCGGGGGTAATATCAAATGGGTAAAGGTTAAATTGATCATCAAATTCTTTCTGCGTTACGCCAAACCCAAGCTCGTCACAGCCACCGGTAATATGGGCCAGATTGATACAAGCTCTCGCGCAGAGCGGAGCGGGAACACAGCGTCTGAAGAGTAGTCCGTAACCATAGTCCTGCCCAATGCAACACCATTTACATAATATAGAGTCATATTTTTAAGGCCGAAATTCTCTAATTTAAAGGCGCTCTTTTTATACTTTCCATTCGTCGAAGCGTGATCCTGCATTCCAATTAATAACCTTTTAGGTAGAGCTCCCAGGGCCACGTTCTCTAGCTGCTTCGAGGCTAACCGTGCGGGCACCGTGTATAGTTTGAGCTGTACTCTGTTAATTGGGTATTTAACTGTTGCGTGTATTACATTTTTTTCAATTTCTACATATTTCGCCGAACTTAATTTCACTTGCCGTACGCGCAGATATGTTTCCATGATGTGAATCACAACGGGCTTTGCACCCTTTTCTTGATCAGGTCCCAGATTTATATTCACTAGAGCAGTGGTTCCCAACCTGGGGTCCCCGGACCCCTGGGGGTCCGCGAAGGTAGTACTGGGGGTCCGTGAGCTTTCAATATTTCGAGAGGCTCCAATGGAAATCGTACATTTACCCACGATAAGGGCGCTTAGGCTAAAATTTTAAGTTTCCTTGCTCTTGGCTGGAATTATTAATACTTATTTAATAGGCTGTATTTTAATTGCATACTCTCTTATATGTCCTTTATTTGATAGTGAAAAATGAGAAAACGAGTTAACTATTAGTCAATAAAAACAGTTTGTTTGGTAGACGGAATCTTTCAAAAACATGGGGTCCGTGGGAAAAAAATAAAAATAAAAGGGGTCCTTTGTGGTGAAAAGGTTGGGAACCACTGCACTAGAGTGTGCCACTTTTAATAAATGTTTGAAATTTTGAGGTGCAATATTCTCATGTGGTGATCCCTGCTACTTTATTGACGAATATGAAGTTTTAACCCATTCTGAAAATATTTGACCCCGGATCAGGGGCACTGAAATTTTGACCCCAGCCTGTGACGTCATCAGACCAATTTTTCATATGTATTTGGCCATAAAATCTTTATTTATTAACCGATTCGAATGATTCTGGTTGCAATTGATGCAGAATTGGAAATACTTTCTTTTTCATACCAAAACAGAGGCTTTTACTATAAGTGTTTGGTCGAAAACTCAGGTAATCTATAAAAATTAGACAAATTTGGTGCAATACAGGAGACATTGTGGGTGTGACCGCCACCCTGAAGCATCATCCCAGATCAGCTTCGCGGCAATGGGCCCATCTAAAAAGCATAATAATAAGAAATAGGCTTATTCCGATGGGTGAGAACAATTTTGAACATGTCAAAGTTGAAATAAACCTTTCACAGAAACGGGATGAAAAGTCAAAATTCTCAATGACATGATCAAAACCCCATTTGTTTTTGTTTTTTTTGTTTTTTTAAAGCATACAAAAGTAATATGAAAAACATTCCTTTGAACCCTCCTTGCCATAATATTAACCCAGATTAAATACTGAAAATATTTTAATGCATGAAACACTATATAGAACACTCACCTTTCATTTTTTCAAGTAGTTTCGCAAACTGCTCTTCTTGTAGATGTCTGGAAGAAGGCGTCTTTCATTTTCAAAAAGTTGAAGGAGGAAATGGCGTTGCTGTTCATTAATGGTGAGGCTCTTAGCATAATCTTCAATAAGTTTCACCCCCCCTTTCAGCCGTATCGTTTGTTACCTTCATGTCTCGCACGTAAGAAGCTAAGCGAATATAGTCCTCGTGTTTCTTCCATTCTTCTACTGGTCTTCTCAACCAATCCCCATTTGATTTAAAGAGCCTCAGAAACTGCCATGATTTTGGACCAGCAAGGTCGGAAAGCTTGGTTCCTTCCCTGAGTATAGGGAAGACTGGATGGCCAGTTTTCATGTCATAAATCTTTTTCTCTGACTTTTTTAAGGCATTGGCAATCTTAGCCTTCTCTGCATTGTTGACCATGTGCGAAAATGAGAGTGGTATCACTTCTTCCACAAAGTACGACATTTGCCTATCAAGGGCTTTAAAATGTGCACCTGCAACTTCACTGTTATGTTTTTCATAGGTTTTCAGGTCGTGATATAAGCTTATATCATTAAAAGAAGAATCTGCGGCGTTGTCTGAATGTAGCCATGCTTTAGCGTAGAACAATGCATTAAAAAGACATATCTGCTCAAGCATTTTCATCATATTCTCATCGTAGCCAGCCTGGTATCCAAAAGCATACATTTTATAGGTATATAGGATTGCAAACATCCATCGTGCACGATGAGCTGCTCCTAGACGGAGCCAACGTACTCCTTTTGGGGGTACTTCATCTAAAATTTGGATTGTTAACTAGGGTGGATCGATTTTACATTTTTTTCGATTTCCATATTCTAATAGAGACAAAAACTTGCGCATGCATGAGAAAATAGCCTCTGCAAAATCTTAGCTTAATAGGTAATCATCTTCTGCCCCCGGCAGAGCGATGAAAATCATATTTTAGTAGTCAAAAACGTATTTTTAAACCCTAGCCTAGGGTCATAAAATTTTGCGTGTGTGTTATTTCATGCCTAAGGAACGATATAAATGCTATGGGAAATATATAAATGCATTATTTAAGACAAAGAGCCGATCTGAAAATATGTATAATATACATATTTTCAGATCGGCTCTTTGTCTTAAATAATGCATTTATATATTTCCCATAGCATTTATATCGTTCCTTAGGCATGAAATAACACACACGCAAAATTTTATGACTAGGCTAGGGTTTAAAAATACGTTTTTGACTACTAAAATATGATTTTCATCGCTCTGCCGGGGGCAGAAGATGATTACCTATTAAGCTAAGATTTTGCAGAGGCTATTTTTCATGCATGCGCAAGTTTTTGTCTCTATTAGAATATGGAAATCGAAAAAAATGTAAAATCGATCCACCCTATAATGTTAACTCAGCGCATTCCCGATAATCACCACGTTTGAATGCATTCTCAGTCAGCAAATCAGTTAATGCATCTAAGACTTCTTGCCATTTAGACCTTAGCTTTCTGTCCTTGATTTTCAGTGTTCTGAAATCTTTTATGCTTGTGTCAATGCCTTGCCACTTTTTCTCCCGGAACTCTTTGAAAATTTCATAATCTGGTGAAGTGCTTCCTCCAAATATTTCTACAAACACACTGTTGAGTATCCGCTCATATAGGTGATGCCGACAAGCAAGCCACAATACTTTCCTACATAGATATTCTTCAAGTCTCTTACAGGCTCCAGTATGGCGCCCTGAGTTGAAGCTTGTAGTGTCAAAAACAAACCCAATAACATGGCGCTCTAAGTTCCACTTTTTGATCATATCAAAAGTTTCAGTAGCCTGCGACTCGCCACTAGTATTTGGGATTTCAGGAACAGCCAACAGCTTGCCCTCTTTGGCATTTGGGGCACCCGATACCAGCACGGCAAGTCTTTCCGATTTGCCTCCTGCTTTATCTGTTATCAACTTACTGTCCCAGTGGATGACCGAGAAAGGTGGGGCAATAAAATCCTCTTTTATTTGTCTTGATGCTTGATCTCGAACCATCTCTGCTGCACGCTTGGCAGAACTTTTAGATAAGGCCAGCTTGCTTAGATCCATTCCACAAGCAGAGGCTACTGCTGCTGTCATTGCTGTCCTCTGTCCCAAAGAGATGTTAAGGCGATCTGCCATGGAGGATACATTTTCGGAACGAAAAATTTTCTGTCTTTTGGGTATGTTTTTAGGAACGGCGAATTCGTCATCGTTATCGTTGTCACTGCTGGACGTCGATGAAGAAGAATTGGCTTTCGATGGCGTTTCAAATGCTTAGAATTTCTGCAGTGTCCTTTCTTTTTCTTCTCTTTCAAATTTTTTGTAGCTTTCCTTTCGTGTTATGTTTTTCACTACTTTTTTCTTGTAACTTTTGTCAACATTTCCCAGACAATATCTTCTCTCTGTCCTTTGATCTTCGAGAAATGTTATGTCTATCATTTTTTTATTTTCGTCTTTAACCTTGTCTTTTTTTATCTTATCTAAGGCGTCACTGGCCGCGATATCAAATAATTCCTCTAACTTCCTTAGAAAGTCTTTTTTCTTTTGCTCAAAATTAGGTTTACCTCTGTTACGAGCTAGTGAAGAACACTCTTTTATCAAATCTTTGAGTTTGGCTTCAGGCAGAGGATTCTTTATTACATTTTTGGTAGGAATGCTTGCCATATCCCAGACGACCTTCACTTTCCTCAAAGCAATCGCAATCACTTCATCCTGAGAAGCATTTTGGTATTCTCCTCTAGTTAAATAAATAAAATACTTCAACACATCACCATTGGATGGCAACACACTGCCTTTACCACTTTTTATATCAGTCAAAAGTTTTCCAATAATAAGATCACTGGAATCATCACTGACATTTACTTCACTTCGCCTTAGCGAATAAGCATTATTAGCTATAGTCTGAAAAGAAGTACACTAAAAGATCTGAAAAGAAATACAAAAACATTAATAATTAAAATGCATTAATAACATTAATAATTACTAATAACAATTAATATTAATAAGTACAATACCATTAATAACTAAAGAACTTTAAATTCTGAATCAATTAACACAAGAATCATTCGAATCGGTTAATAAATAAAGATTTTATGGCCAAATACATGAAAAATCGGTCTGATGTCGTCACAGGCTGGGGTCAAAATTTCAATGCCCCCGATCAGGGGTCGAATATTTTCAGAATGGGTTAAAACTTCATATTCGCCAATAAAGTAGCAGGGATCACCACATGAGAATATTGCACCTCAAAATTTCAAACTTTTATTAAAAGTGGCACACTCTAATATTCACTCCATTCATAAGCAGTTTCTTCTGGAACGTGAATTCTGTATGCAGACGTTCAAAACACTCGTATATCTTCTTTTTAGAATTTTTAAATTTATCCTTTATACTACTTTCGTCTTTAGTCTGATAATAGCCCTCGGCAGTTAAAAAGGTATCCTTCGCTTCTTTTTAAAAATTGAGGACATTTTCCAGATAGGCTCGTAGGTGATAATAACCCGTTCCTGCCGAGATGTTAACCTGATTTAAATACACCTTACACTGGCTGAATATGGAGTGTAGAAAGTTGGTTTTAGGGTATGCAGAGTAACTATCATCGCAGTCCGTTCCATTTGAATGTGCTATATGCAATTTAACGTATATGTGCATACAGCTTGGATCAAAAAAGTATGGGCCTGAGCTGAGTATCACGAATTCTATAGGGGCACTCGGTGAACTAATTGTGTTTAATGGGTTAATTGTAATAAAGTCGCTATGCTCAATAGAAACCTGTGTAGGGGGCATATCAAAAAGGGACAGTTCCGATTTACAACATTGTGAGCTACACGCAGTGGTGTAGTGCTGTGGGAACGCGTGGGAACGGCGTTCCCTTACTTTTTTTGGTAGACGGAACGGCGTTCCCTCACTATTTCAAATAAATCCGAACTTACAAATCTCTAACGTCATGAAATTTTAATTCCCACCCCTAGAAGAAATATGAGAAATAATCATTAACTGCTTCATTTCTTTTAGCTTCGACTGAGGCAATGCTAGCCTATAAAGATCTGGTGAAACAGTCACCACGGCATACCAGTTAACTTTTTTTTAGTTAATCATTCCAGTTGTTAGCTATTTTTATTGGTCGTACTGGATGTCGTATATCTAATGACACTGGAAATACTGCATCTTCAACCTTGGAATATATCCTAATATCCAGTGCATATGACCTCAAAATATCCCTGAAATTGGTCAGATTTCAAAAGATTTCCCGGGGGGCTTACAGTGCCCCCGGACCCCCAGCTGTATGGGCTCGCCGCGCTCGCCATTGTCCCCCCCGCATCTGAGTAACACTTTCAAAATGCGTTCCCTCACTTCTTTATTTAGCACTACACCACTGGCTACACGGATGGATGAAACGCGCCATGACGAGTCAGAAATAGTGCCACCTCTCTCGACAAGTAGTAATCAGTCTATGATTCGTGAGAACAGTGTCCTCAGCTTATATCAGTTAAGAAAATGATCAGCCATAGGCTTCATACGCTTAGAACACTTCTTTTTTATGTCCTTTTACGTTTAGCGCCACGCGTTGTAACCCCTTCTTCCGGACAGCCCTCTTCTTCTTCTTTCCGTCACCACGCATTTTTCTCTTTGCATCTTTGATGATTTCGTCCCGTGTACGTTTTAAATGTTGTTTTAGAGCTTCTTTAGGTTTAGTTCCACCCATTATGTCTTCTACCGCGTTAAAACCTGATTGCAACGCCTTCCTCGCGAGATATCTAGCACCCCTCTTCAACAATGGGACAGCCGTGCGTAGTATGGTTGAAAAAATGGAGCCAAGCCCACTCCCACGCTGATATCTCACCCATCGATAGACTGTGAAAGGCCTTCGGGTCATTATAACTGAATGCGACCAAATTGTAGCTTCACTGTTAAGCTTTCATCACCGAATGGGAAATTTTTTCCCTCAATCGTTCTTATATATATTGAGATATTGGTTAATAGATTAGTCGCAACATTCACATAATGGGGTTTGTCATATGTAATGCTCAAACTCTTCCCTCTATGGTTGGGAATGTGTACAATGCGCAGCAGGCGAGCCAGGGTGTCCCCAACAAATTGATGCTTCACGATATTGCTGTAAATATAGCACATGTCTAGGGATGGATAGTGTTAGAAAATCTAGAAGAGGAAGAACCATTGTTGTCCCAAGGCGATATGATGACTAAGCTGATTGATGCAGCATTGCTTGTATATATTAAGTTAAGGTGTATATATATCCATCTCATAATTGTAAGGTTAGTGAAAATTCACTTAATAAGAGCTAGCATTTTTGGGCTCTTGTGGCATCATGTTTGGGACGCTGGTGGCATCATTTTGGGGCGCTGCTGGTGTCTTTTTCTACTCGTTTGTGGGATGTCGTACGTACAGGGTGTGGTCTGATAGACATTAGAGAGCTCTCTTGCAATTCAGTTTGGTTGTGTGATACAAGATTGTTGCATCGTGCAATAGTCCAGGTTGCGTTGTTGTTGCAAGGTTAGAAGAAGACCATAAATAGTACCCTTTTTGTTTACATTAAATTCATGTAACTAAGGGCTAAGGTAGGCCCGCATCGAGTCAGCAACCCTGAGGTTACCCTGAGTAGGACCTAATAGGATCTCAAATCGTAAGTTTTTAATTTAGCTTAACTTGGGCTTTAGGTAGAACTGGCCCTTTAGAATTTGGCCGTTCAACGGCTCAGCTGGGATTTTGAACGCCGACAAATAACTAAAATGGTCCTTCAGAACCGGATTCTACCCCAAGACTGAGTCAGTGACTATTTTTCGGCAAAGTTCTGATTGTGCAAATTGTAGCCCAAGTTAGGCCTAGACGGGTTGAGTATTATTGAATTAAGGTCCCGGGTAGAAAGGTTGTAGCCCAATTGCGAAACTGGCCAGTCGTTCTGTCGTTGTTTTGGCCTACATTTTACCGGTTTGGTTATTTTTGGGTTATTATTGAATTAGGTCCCAGGGTAAAAGTTTGGTCGCCCAATTGCGAAACTTGGCCAGTCGTCTGTCGTTGTTTTGGCCTACATTTTACCGGTTTGGTTAATTTTGGGTTATTGAATTAAGGTCCCAGGGTAAAAAGTTTGGTCGCCCAATTGCGAACTTGGTCAGTCGTCTGTCGTTGTTTTGGCCTACATTTTACCGGTTTGGTTAATTTTGGGTATTATTGAATTAAGGTCCCAGGGTAGAAAGTTTGGTTGCCCAATTGCGAAACTTGGCCAGTCGTCTGTCGTTGATTTGGCCTACATTTTACCGTTTGGTTAATTTTGGGTTATTATTGAATTAGGTCCCAGGGTAGAAAGTTTGGTTCCCAATTGCGAAACTTGGCCACTTGTCTGTCGTTGTTTTTTGGCCTACATTTACCAGTTTGGTTAATTTGGTTATTATTCGTAGGCGAAGGTTGCAGACCAGTGCGCCAGTTACTTGGGTGGAAAAATTGGTATTCCATACTGGTGTTGGTTAGTACCCCACCTAGCAATTCAGTTATTTGAAAGTAAAATTTGCGTTTGATCAGTTCGGTTAAGTATTTCTGCCAATTCAGCTTATTTGGCATTGAGCCCAATTGTTGTTTGCATTGAAGATGAGTGCATCTGAATTGAACAAATTTATAAAAGGAGAAGCGCCTACAAAGGTCATTGCCACTATAGATTCTGCCATAGAGCAAGAGGATTTACGCTTAGTGACTGCGCAGCTTTCCATATTAGAAACTAAAAAGGTTGCTCTAAGTGAGGTAAATGTTAAAATTGAGGCTCTTATAGAAGAGGATGAATAGAAAATAACATAATTTACTTTGAAGAGATTATTGATGATATAATTAACGTAGGCCTCGAGCAAAAGAGTTTAGTAGCTCAGTACAGTTAGAGACCAGGTCTGATAATGAAACACAACACTCAACAAATGATGTTTGTGAAGTTAAGGTTAACAGATCTGTAGTTCAATTACCGAGGCTTGTACTCAAAACATTTTCTGGGAGTATTCATGAATGGCAAGGATGGGCAGACAGTTTTCAATCAGCAGTTCATTCTAGTCAAGTGTTAAGTGCCGTGGAGAAGTTTAATTATTTGCGGTCCCTCTTGGAAGGGGAGGCAGCAAAAACTATAGCAGGATTAGCATTAACAGAGGCTAATTATAATGTGGCTTGGGATATATTAAAGAAACGGTTTGGTAAGCCAGAGATCTTAATTAAAAGCCACCTCCGTGCACTTTTAGCTATACCTCCTGTTAATAATCCTAATAGTGTCAAGGAGTTACGGCAGTTATATGATGAATTTGAAATTAGAACTAGGTCCCTGGACAACTTTGGTGTAGGAATGGAAAAGTACGGTATAATGTTGGTTCCTACACTGGAGTCTAAATTGCCTAGCTCAATTTTGCTTGAATTAAGTAGGGGACACTCTGCAGAACATGTGTACATCCCCCTTCAGCAGATGTTAAGTCTTTTAGGCACAGAATTAGCAAGACGAGAGGGAGTTGAGTTTGCACAGTGGGATGGTAAACAAGGGGACAAAGGCAGGCACAGCACCAAAGTTTCCACAAAAAGGAATAGCCCAGGTACAGTGTCAGCTCTACATGCCTCCTCTGAGAATAAAAAAGGAATCAAGGAATGCATATTTTGCGAAGGCAACCACAAGTCATATAAATGTGAAGTGGCTGAGGCCTTACCCTTTGAGGAGAGAAAGGACAGGGTAACTAAGTCCACAGCATGTTTTAAATGTTTTTTGAAAGGTCAGAGAGCAAGGTTTTGTAAGTTTAAAATTTTGTGCAAAAAATGTCATGGTAGGCATCAGCCATTATTGTGTGAAAACACTCTTAGTAGGCCTACCCCAGAAGTAGAGACATCAGTGGCACATGCCACTACTATGCAAGGGAGTAAAAGTAAAGGGGGATTATTGCAAACAACTGCAGCCTTATTAATTGGGAATGAGGGAGAAGCTACTGTAAGAGTGTTGTTTGATAGTGGTAGCCAGTGTAGTTTTATTAAGACCAGAATTTCCAGAAAATTGAAGTTTAAAGAACTTAAGAGGGAAAATTTAAGAATTTCTGGGTTTGGGGGTTCCGTTCGAAACCGAACCAAATTTAAGAAGGTAGAAGTTCTGGTTAAAGGGTTGTTACCGCAAAGTCCCACTATCAAGGTCCAAGCTGTAGAGATTGAGGAACTTTGTGCTCCAGTCACTACTTGTTTAGATATGGCATGTGTCCAAGAATTGCAAGTTAAAGGAATTAATTTGGGCAATAATAAGTTTGAGGGAACAGAAGATATTAGTCTTTTGATTGGAGCTGACTATTATTGGGACTTCATCACTGGTAATATTGTCCGTACATCTCAAGGCCCGGTAGCTATTGAAAGTAAGCTAGGCTGGATGCTACATGGTAGTTATTGCAATGAAATGGAAGTTAAGGCTCTTTTTGTTAAGATTGAGGAGAATAGCCATGGTCTGGAAAGGCATTT
Organism: Bathynomus jamesi; assembly: GCA_023014485.1. Classification (NCBI taxonomy): domain Eukaryota; kingdom Metazoa; phylum Arthropoda; class Malacostraca; order Isopoda; family Cirolanidae; genus Bathynomus; species Bathynomus jamesi. Next base: position 2,355,254 of record JAJOZX010000008.1, on the reverse strand, counting down.
GAAAGCGTTTTGGGAACTTGAATCTATTGGCATAAAGGACAACCAGGCAAGTACAGTGAACAATGATGTTTTAGAGCAATTTGAAAAAGGGATTGGGTTTAGAGATGGTTGCTATGAAGTTGGCCTACCATGGAAGGATTCTTGCAAACCCGGTTCAAACCTTCAGCTAGCTAATCGGAGGTTGGAGACTTCATTGTACAGGCTAAGAAAAAATGAGGAGTTGTTAATTGAATACGATGAGGCCATCCTAAGTTATGTAAGGGAGGGCTATGCTGAAAGGGTGCAAGGTGAGCTGGTGAGCCAGGAGGCACATTATCTGCCATACCATGCAGTGGTACGGCGAGACAAAACTACCACCAAACTGAGGGTAGTTTTTGATGGCTCAGCCAAGGACAAAGGTGGTGTGTCCTTGAATGACTGTTTGGATGCTGGGCCAAATTTAAATGCAGATTTATTTTCCTTGTTACTGAGATTCAGGTTTGGTAGAGTAGCATTGACTGCAGATGTGAAGCAAGCCTTTTTGCGGATAAAGTTAAAACCAGAGGACAGAGATGCAGTAAGGTATCTGTGGGTGGATACGAAAGACTTGTTGGAAAATGAACCTAAGGTTCAAGCATATAGAATGAAGTCAGTGTTGTTTGGCCTCAGCTCTAGTCCAGTTCTGTTGGCAGCTACTATGCAGTACCATTTTAAGAAATATTCTGAAGTCTATCCTAACACTATTGAACACATAAGGAAAAATTTTTATGTTGATGATTTGCTGTGTTCCGTGGATAATACAGAAATGGCTAAACAGATATTCATGGAGGCTAGAGCTATAATGAGGGAGGCTGGCATGGAGCTTAGAAAATGGCAGACCAATCATTCGCAATTACAAGAGTTTATGAGTCATTCCTGCGTAGTACCTGATGCAGCAGAAAGTATTGAGGATTCTGGTATTAAGGAGTTGTGGGCAATAGATGCAAAGGTGCTAGGCATTGTTTGGCAGCAAGATGATGATTTGTTTACCTTCAATGGGAAATCTTTAGTAGAGCTGGCTGAGAATAAGACAAGGTGGACAAAACGTACAGCTCTTAGTTTGGCTTCAAAGGTCTTTGATCCTCTTGGATTCCTGGCTCCATTTGTGATAAAGTAAAAAATTTGGTTTCAGAGCCTCTGGGAAATTGGACTTGGTTGGGATCAAGAGTTACCTGATCATATGGTGGTAAAGTGGAAATATTGGTTCAAAGAATTGGCACATCTTGGAGACATTGAAATCCCAAGATGGTACTTTGGAGAGTTGAACAATAGTCCAGACAATTTGGAGCTGCACATCTTTTGTGATGCAAGTGAGGAAGCCTATGCAACTTGTATTTATATAAGAGGCGCATTGCAAGAGGAAGTAAGTTGCAGGTTGGTTGCTGCAAAGAGCAGAGTAGCACCTTTGAAAAGGCTTTCGGTTCCAAGGTTGGAATTGATGGGTGCCGTTATTGCTAGTCGGCTTGCAATTACAGTGCGAAAGTCTTTGGCCCTCTATGAAATTCCAAGCTATTATTGGACAGACTCCACTATAGTTTGGCACTGGTTAAGAAGTCAGGCAAGGAAATGGAAACCACTTGTTGCCAATAGGATGGAGGAAATTCAAGCGCACACAGATCCCAAGCAATGGAAGCATTGTCCAGGCATCCAAAACCCCGCTGATTTACCAACACGAGGAATTTCAGTGAAAGATCTTTCACAGTCAAGTTTGTGGTGGAATGGGCCAGAGTGGCTAAAACTTGGAAATGAAAACTGGCCTTCTAATCAGCCTATTGTAGGAGAATGCCAGGCTGAAGAAGCATGGGTGAGTGAGGTGAGAAAATGCGCTGTGAACAGTTGTCAAGTTATGCAGCAGGACCCCATATTGAGGCTTGAGGACATCAGCAGTCTGAAAAGATTGTTAAGAGTGACAGCATGGGTATATAGATTTACCAACAACATTAAGGGAGAAACAAGAAGGGAAGGAATTCTGAACAGTAATGAGATTCAGCAAGCCAGGAAATACTGGGTGGTATATATATGCAGAAGGAAAAATTTGGTGAAGAGAGAGAATTGCTCACCAGCCATCCATTACAGGTTCTACCAACACATTCTGCGCTCAAGGGTTTGGATGTGTTTTTGGATCAGGATTTATTGAGAGTAGGAGGTAGACTACAGTTTTCTGGGCTTCCAGAGGAGAAAAGACATCCAATTTTGCTACCTTCTGGTGGGCACTTTGTGGGCCTTTTGATCCTGGATACTCATCATAAGCTGTTACATGCGGGAGTGAGAGAAGTGATAATAGAGATTAGACAACAATTTTGGATTCCCAAAATTAGACAAGTAGTAAAAGAGGTCTTGCATAAATGTGTGGTTTGCAAGCGTTGGAGTGCAAAGCCTTATTATGAAAAGGTGGCTCCACTTCCAAGAGAACGGTGTGTCTATACTGCCCCATTTGATGTAGTGGGAGTAGACTTTGCAGGGCCAGTCTATGTGTATGAGCGAGGGGAGTCTAACAAAGGTTATATATGTCTTTTCACCTGTGCTACCACCAGAGCAATCCATTTGGAGTTGGTAAGCAACTTAAGTAGTGATGTATTTCTTTTGGCCTTTAAAAGGTTTGTGAACAGAAGGGGTTTCCCAAATAAAATCATATCGGATAATGCAAAAACCTTCAAAAAGGCTGCAAAGGAACTCCAAGAAATTTGGTCCTTGCTAAAAGAGGAAGGATTCCAATCCTACTTTTCACACCAAGGGGTACAGTGGGAGTTTATTGTTGAGAGAGCACCATGGTGGGGAGGATTTTGGGAAAGGCTAGTGAGAAGTGTAAAGTGTCCATTAAAGAAACTTTTAGCTAATGCTCATTTGAACAAAGAAGAATTCTGCACCGTTTTATGTGAAGTAGAAGCAATGGTGAACAGTAGGCCTATCACTTTTGTTTACAACAGTATGCAGGATGCAGAGCCATTGACACCAAATCATTTTCTTTGTGGTAAACGATTAACATCAAGCCCCAGTGTGCTAGAAGACTTGCAGCCTATCCAGAGCACTCAAGGAGAGTTAACCAGACGGTTCAGGTACCTTGAAGAGCTACAAGATCAGTTATGGAAGAGGTGGCAGATGGAATACTTGCCAGAACTCAATTATTACCCATCAGACAAGGTAAAGGGCTCCAATGCAAATTGTATCAAGGTGGGAGACGTGATAATGATTGGGGATGAAAGACCAAGGCAATGCTGGAAGCTTGGCATAATTGAAGAGTTGTTTGTTGGCAAAGACAATTTAGTTAGGTCTGCACTGGTAAAGACTTCAGGAGGAAAGTTAAAGAGACCTATACAAAAACTCTATGCTTTAGAAATCAGCAAAAACACAGATAGTCAAGATGAAACATTTGAGTTGCAGCCTCATGGAGAAGGCTTGGCTAACCTTGCGGAAGGTAACGACAACAATGCCTTTTCGGTGGGGAGTGTTAGAAAATCTAGAAGAGGAAGAACCATTGTTGTCCCAAGGCGATATGATGACTAAGCTGATTGATGCAGCATTGCTTGTATATATTAAGTTAAGGTGTGTATATATCCATCTCATAATTGTAAGGTTAGTGGAAAATTCACTTAATAAGAGCTAGCATTTTTGGGCTCTTGTGGCATCAGTGTTTGGGACGCTGGTGGCATCATTTTGGGGCGCTGCGCGTCTTTTCTACTCGTTTGTGGGATGTCGTACGTACAGGGTGTGGTCTGATAGACATTAGAGAGCTCTCTTGCAATTCAGTTTGGTTGTGTAGATACAAGATTGTTGCATCGTGCAATAGTCCAGGTTGCGTTGTTGTTGCAAGGTTGAGAAAGAAGACCATAAATAGTACCCTTTTTGTTTACATTAAATTCATGTAACTAAGGGCTAAGGTAGGCCCGCATCGAGTCAGCAACCCTGAGGTTACCCTGAGGTAGGACCTAATAGGATCTCAAATCCGTAAGTTTTAATTTAGCTTAACTTGGGCTTTAGGTAGAACTGGCCCTTTAGAATTTGGCCGTTCACGGCTCAGCTGGGATTTTGAACCCGACAAATAAATAAAATAACAGATAGCTTTCTCCCAGTTTCTCCAATTTCAACTGATACATTAAGCTGGATAGGTCATGTTGTGCCTCGTGAAAGGTGTCTCTTTGGAAGGCTGCACTATATCGACCCTCGGCCACAATTGTGAACAGCTCTTTGTCTTTAATATTTCTACTAAGCGTTGATTTTAACTTCAACGTGCGTGCAGGTGTGCCTATGTTTACGACTTCAAAAAGTAAGTCGTTTGTCAGGTACGACTTTTCAAGACTCTTGTTTAACCCCGTCACAATGTTCGTGGCTGTGTCATAATGACCGATTCCTAGTGTTACATTTGTACTATAGTACTGTACCTCACTGAACAGGACTGATCGCATAGTGTTGTCTAAGGTTATGCCTAATTTTTCACACTCATCGACTCTTCTAAGGATCAGAAATATGATCTGTTCATTTTCAAGATTTAAAAATTTGGTGGCTACCTGGAATTCACACACTTCGTACGAATCACGTTCCAACTCAATGGGCCTATGAAGTTCTGTTACAAAGTTGGCCAGGATGTTGTTAGGATGTACAGACAGAGAAGAAGAGGACGGGAGTGTAACATAGAAGTGGTTAGGCGCCATGTTGCATACTATTTAAGCTTCATTATTGCAGCAGCTTTTATATAGGTGTTGAAGGTTTCTGGATACCCTAGCCATTTCATCAGGTACACTTTTCTCTTTCATGAACCTTTGCTGCCTAAAATTTTTTAAATTTTTAAACACATTTTCCTAAATTAAAAGACACTTTCTGCAATTCCTCGCGGTAAAAACCTCCTGCGATTTCCTCCCTATTCAACTCTTCAACATAATACATCATTATCTCACCTTTAGGTCTCATAGCACTAACTTTAAAAAGCTCACGTGTCCATCCTTGCTCAAATCCCTTCGCGAATTTATTTCTCGAACGCGATAGCCTTATATAATCATTGATTTTGAAACGTGTAGAGTGTGGTGGCGGTGCTCCATCTCTTCTCACATCAGGCTCTGGGCGCGTACCTCTTCCTAAAACTTCGTTAGGTGTTGTGCCAATCGTACGGTGGTGTGAACGGTTGTATGACGAGGCCAATGATCCCAGAATGTTTATAACTGGAATGCTTGGCAACTAATGGAGCACATTTGAAAGGAGTCATTTTAAAAAAATAAATATTTCATAATAAACTTGTAACTCTACTCTTTCGAATGATATATAGTTTTTATGAAAGGAATTAAATATTAAGAATATTTGGCTTTTTTTTATGGGTCCCATTTATCTGGATCACCCTTTATATCTGTATGTGTTTTTATGGGTAAAATAGCGATGCATGCGTTCCTTTATGGTACGTTGAAGTCTTTCAGCTAAAGAGGCCTTATGTATAGAATTGCTAGTGTAGTAGCTGATATTAAACTCTGTCAGCATGTTCTGAAAAGCGCGGCCTATAAATTCTTTCCCCATATCTGTACAAAAATAGCCTGGAACCCTGTTTTCTTTCAACATCAGCGTTTTGGTAGCTTTAGCAACTGTTTCAGGAGATTTATTTTTCAGAGGAATTATCCACAGATATCTAGAGAATACATTTATTATGAATAGGATGTAGTGGTAGCCATCAGTATACACTGAATATCTTTGCAGGTCTGTTAAATCCGCTTGCCAAATAGAGTCAATTGAAGCCGCGGTTGTCTTGGCCGTTTTAAACCTTTTTCTCACCGGCTTATGAAATGCATAAGCATTCTTCTCCCGCAGAAACCTCTCATTTTTTCCCTACTCCATCATTGTAAACACTGTACAGTCTATCAACACCGCCATAAGAGGCTGGGTTAGAAATGTCATAATAGCGTTTTCTTAATATGTTAGCCATTTGCGTATTTTAGAGACACGTGGATAAGGTTGGGCGTTTGGTCTCTTCTTTCTCCTCTTCAGAGATGCTAATGTTTGGGGTAATGGCGTACTCAGTTGTGGCACATGCGAGACTTGTTCCAAGACTTTTAACCTATTCAGATTTCCTATCAATGTTTTGGGGACATTTATTTGTTGTAGTCTTGCTTTAATATGCTTCCATCCTGCTGGTGAGGGTCTGTCCCACTTTCTCACCAGATCAAGGACAATGTCGACGATATTCGATCCCTGTACCCTTGATCCTTCAACAATGACCTCGCCTGTATCGGTCCACTGTATGATGGGGTTTTCACTCAATAGATTATAAAGACTTAAGCCTTTATTCCTCAGTGTATGTGGGAGACTGCTTTTTAATACATGTTCGATGTGTTGCGTTCCGTTATTCTTTGGCTGGTCATCTCTAACGTCGGACCCAGGTTCTATGTCGACATATTCATCGTTGCTCGCACTGTGCCTAATAACCACGGGGAGCTCTGTCGGATTCTTATAATCTTCGTACTCATGAAGAAATTTCTGCAGAGCCTCTTGCTACAAGATCCTTTGCAGTGAAGCATACACCTCATGCGGAATCACTACCACTTTCTTCATCATATTAATCTAATTAATTATGACAGACTGTACCACTCTAGTACAACATAGAACACATCACAACATCACTAGTGCGCTGAACCTCTGGTCCACTCCGGGGAGGGCGATCGGTTACCTGCGTGCCGCCGGCTTGCTCGATCAGGGTGAGCTGATCGGTTAAACAACAACAACAACAATATTAATCTAGTCAGTAAAGGTCCCAAAACTGAAAATAAGATGGGGAGGAATGATCCCCCTCTTTGTACAATAACTCGCTTTTTCTTCCCCACAGTTTGACTTATACGAGCGAGCGTACGTATTATGTTCTTGTAACGACGTAGGCGATCCTTCTGAGGGGGTTTCATTGGTACATTACATTTCATAACATTAAGACAGATGTCACAGATGTATTTTAAAAAGTCCGAGTCGATTTTTTAACAAACATCTGTTGCAGTGTCCGGGGCAATCGATGATAGATTTTCATTAATTCACGGTATTTCTTTAGCCTATTTGTCATTCTGAAATATACACCGTTTCAGGCTCGTTTGGGAATATATTCGTTTTTAGAAGCACCCTAAACGTGTTTCGCGGGTGAAGGTCACAAAGCAAATATCCGTAACGTGGACTTGTAGCTTCTTTATAAACTTCCAAAAACTCCTTACGCTGATTCGGGAACATTTGATTGGCTAATACCCCAATTTGTGACACATCTCTACGTTGAGCGAATAATGTTATAATGTTTCAGACCAACAAAGACCCTAGGATCCACTCATGGCTGGTCTACCTAACTGTGTTCGTAATTGTGTATTGTGCATGTCCTCCCCTAGTGGCGGAGGGGAACTACAATTTTACGTGGGTTCCGAACCACAAAGAACATAAGAACATATGAAATTTTTATAATGGGCACACTAGGGGCCACGTCGGCCCATCGAGGAGGCTCCACTATGTAAAAACTGCCTGTACATTGGCAACAACCAATTTTTACAAAAATAAGACTAGATATTGTGTATTTAACGACACATCGCGCATGTATCTATTTTTGAAAAATAGATTCTGATTGATGAAGAATACGCTTATGTTAAGATGGTGGGAGAACACTGTAAATGTCTCGGCAAACGTTTTATCCATTTCCAACATGAGGTCGTGAATTACAATGACTGTATGCTCATTTCTCTTTAACGAAAACGTCATATACGCCTTTGTGGAACAAGATATCATCTTGGTACTCGTTGAACACTGATTGATACGTCGAATAACACCATATTACTTTACGCACAAATTTTGAAAACATTTCCCTCTTATCTTTAATGATTTTAAGTATAAACACAGTTTTACCACATTCTGTAGGGCCAGATATAATACACGTGGAGGGGCTTGTGAACCTGAATTTTTCTAAAGATTCCATCTCTAACACGTCACACCCCTAAGTGGGTCATTTACAAAATATAACAAAATTTAAGTGCTGTTCCTTATATTCTTGTTTTTCTTCTTCTACAGAACCGTGAATGACGACGATGTACAGCCCCCTCATCATTGATATTACAGATGGCTCCGATGACCGTGTAGCTACAGACTCCATATCCGCTGACGAAACCTCACCAGCGATACCTGTAGCACGCGACAATTCAAAGCGGAAACATGATGAAGAACCCTCCACGTCAGGAATAAAGCGCACCAGGATTGCAACGGTTGTTAGACCCCCAGTAATAGAGCCCCAACCCTCTACCTCTTACGACACAACCCCTACAATAGTACCTTCCTCAAATATACCCCCTTATTCCTGTTCATTTCAGGGTACTTCCGCCATACTAGCAGCAGCAGCTTCTCGCGCTGTGGAGGAAGGTATAACATTCGAGTTGGTGCGCACCGCTACCCCCACCCCTTCCCTGACTAGAAATCGGTACGTTGTCAGGGTTGACCCTGGATCCATGAATAGCAACGGTGTTGGACTGCGACGCGTAGTTGAACGTAATGTGGAGTTTGCCCTTCAGAATCGCGACGAACATGAAGTCCGGACGAGGTTGTCCTTCAGGTTCGGTTCAGATGATGGGGATGTAGGTGAATTTTGGGTAATAATACCATTCAGACGCTTGGCAACTGTAGACAGAATATATCTTGGGTCGTATAATGCAGGTCTCTCAAAGTAGTACAGCCTTCAATATGGACAACTTCACGATAGATGTTGACAGAGTATTCCGGGTTGCGGGTCATAGTGCCACACCTTATACTCTTAATTTCAATTCTCCGATTATTTACAGACAACATTTAAACGTCGATCGTGGTTGCAGCTTTATAGCAATAGTCTTAGCTCATATGTTCACTGTGCTAAATATAGGGTGTCCATAAATGATTACCCTGATTAAAGCATGCTATAACTTTTAAATAAACACTCGTATTCAAACCAGTGATGTAGTCGAGACCACCAAGTCCGAGACTGAGACCGAGACCGAGACCTGATCCTGTGAGACCAAGATCGAGACCGAGATCAAAGGTTCGAGATCGAGATCTACCTTCCGAGATCGAGACCCTTAAAATTCGAGACCGAGATCGAGATCGAAACCAAGCTCATGACGTCATTTTTTTTAACATTTACAATTGGCAATTGCGATTTTTTCTACGAATCGGTACGTTGTAAATATAAGTGATGTGAAGGGTTGTCGAGTTGTTCTATGCTTTATTGAATTTATCGGTACTGTTTTCTTTATGCTGTATTTCTTGCATTATTTTTGTGTGAAGCATTTTTTTTTTCAAATACATATTGGATGGGAGGATAATCGTTTTTATCAGGCCACAGAGGTTGACACGCCGTTTGGCAACACTAAGTGGCCTTATAATATATACTTATATATATAATATATATAATTCTCTATTTAGTGTTTCCATTTTCAATAAAATTAATCTGACGGGGGCGGGGGGAGGGTCAAATTTTTTTGTAGCGCTAACCTAAAAAAATCCAGACCCCCCCCCCCGCAAGACAAACGTGGCAACTCAAAACAGGGTGACTGATTAGTGAATACCTAGAGTCCCTTACTTTTACAAACTTTCATAAACATTCTGAACTGTATCTGTTCAACCAAGCCACCATCATGAGTATGCCAATAACATGTATTTTTCATTACGGTCTCGAGAGGTCTCGAAAGGTCTCGGGGAGAAAAACCGAGACCGCGTCTGTCGAGACCGAGATCGAGACCGAGATCTAAATAGCGGAGACCGAGATCGAGATCGAGATCTGCAAAATGGGTCTCGAGATCGGTCTCGAGACCGAGACCGATCTCGAGACCTACATCACTGATTCAAACACAGTTTTAATCATAAGTAGATAAACATACAAAGTTTTGATACATAGTTAATTAACTTAATAAGCTTCCACATGTGCACCCCTAGTGGCACGTAAAATGTCTAAACGGTATTCACACTCACGCCACACATTTTCCAACATTTACCTTGTAGGCGTGTAACTTCAAACGTTTGTGTAACACCTTGTGCACCGTAGACTTCGGTATCTTTAGTTGGCATGAAGCTTGTCTCACCGATTTCCTTGGTGACCGTGTGAAAGCAGTTTCAATGTTTTCCACCGTCCCATCGGAAACTGATGGTCTACCACTGCTCTTTCCCTTTTCCACGTTTCCAGTTTCCAAGAATTTTTTCATTCACGACTTAATTAACTTCACATCAGGTGGATTCTTTCCATACTTTGTTATGAACCTTCGCTGAACACTGACAGGAGATTTTGTTTCTGCAAGCCACACAACACATTGTGCCTTCTCTGTCACAGACGCCATCTTAACTGAACAGCTACTACAGCGCTCCTAGCGGCGAATGCGGTAGACGAAACACACCAGCACAGAAACTCTATGCGTGTACGAGATCACCTGTAAAAAAAACGGATGTATGATTCGTCATTAAAACATGAGAGCATACTGTTTTCAGGGTAAACATTTATGGACACCCTGTACAATCGCGTATAATATCTGGCTGCCTATAGTAGTGCAGCGTGCCCGTAAACTGGCTTCAGACTGCAAGCTTGAGTTTGAGTGTAATATAGATCCTGAAGAGCTGAGAAGGGTAGAGCAGGAAATGTATGTCCGTATAGTTGTATTTGGAACGGATGATAGTCGTAGGACTGTTTATGTTTTTAAAAGCTGTATGAGATCGTACAAGTCCTCTACTTATTTTAGGATTGTCAGGAACATCGTATCTCCCCATCTGTAATATAAAGACTCGCTACGCTAGTTATGATAGAAGTCGAAAATATCGAAGGCATCATGATTTGTGTAAGGGATGTCTCGAGTTTGCTGATGATATAATGAAACATTGTAAGGAATGCTACATGGTATGTGAGCAGTGTAAAAGCCCCAAATGTGAAAGTCATGTAGTTGAAGCTGAGAAGAGGGAATGTAAGGTGTGTAGACGTACATTTTTCAATAATAAATGCTTTGAACTCCATAAATCAATTGGCACTTGCAGGAAAATGAGGATTTTAAGTGGTTTCACATAATGGATAATTGGGGGAATTTCAAGCATAAATGTGATGAAATTCACTGTTCTGCATGCCATGAGAAGTATAAGGCGGCTGGAGTAAAACATGTATGTTATATGAAAGATGCTAAGCCTAAAAATAACCCTTGTATAACCGTGTACTACGATATAGAAACATACACGAACGCTGAAAAAGAGGTTATTCCACATTTACTCGTAAGCCAGACTATCTGCGATGAGTACATGGAGATCGAGTGTGATGAGTGTCACAAATGTGGTAAACGGACAAACGTTTTTAAAACGATTGCGCACGACAGCCCTGTGAAACTCTTTGTATCCTATATTGTCAAATTAGCGGACAAGTTAAAAAAAAAATGACCATATTCTTGCCCATAACGGGGCAAAATTTGACACACAGTTTCTTTATAAGGAATTGCTTGAACACGAGTGATCGGAGATATTTACAGGCGACCCCTTGAAAAGAGGCAACAAACTTATACAAATGCAGATAAGTTGTAATGTTCAGTTTAAAGATACTTTATTATTCACACCTTGTAAATTAGCCAAGCTACCCAAGGTGATGGATGGGTGTAGCCGCCGAAGTTTCAAAAGGGTATTTCCCTTACACCTTCCTAACTAACGAAACTTTAAATTACATAGGAATACCTCCACCCAAACATTACTTTAACTACACCAACATGAGTGATAGTGAGCGTGAAGATTTTGACTGCTACTACAACAGTTTTAATGAAACTAGTCCATACAATATAGCTGATGAATGTGAGCGTTATTGCGTGAATGATGTGCGCGTGCTTAGAGTATGTTTCCAGGCCTTTAGAATGATGTACATAGCCCGTTTCAACTGCGATCCGCTGCAAGTCGCAACCACAATCGCCTCATTGTGCTTTACTGTGTTCAAGAATAACTTCATGCCTAAAGACACCTTAGCCGTCATTCACAGAAACAATCTCCGCAGTTATGGGCACAAGGCTATTTACTGGCTCATACACCTACAGCAACAGACCGGGGTATACATAAAACACGCCCGCAACACGGGGGAAATACCTATTCAGGTCAATGGTCGTGTTTCTTGGGTTGATGGTCTAAGTGAGGATCCAACCACTGGTGAGAAGACTGTGTACTCTTTTAACGGTTGCTAGTGGCATGGATGCCCGCGCCCTCTGTGTGCCGTCACAGGGGACCTCCATGGAAGATCTCCCGCCGACAGCCTCGCATGGACCCGTATCCGCGACCAACTTATAGGCTCCCAGTTCACCCACAAGATCGTGTGGGAGCAATGGTATGATGCACGGATGGAAACAGATGGCCAGTACTGTGAAGAAATAAGGGCCATCAAACGTTCAATGGTGTTGGATCCTCTCAAATGCGGCGATAGCTTGTTCGGAGGGCGTACAAATCTCTTCAAACTATACTTTCCACCTACGGAGGGCGTGAAACTCTATTACTACGACTTCTGTTCTTTATATCCCTACGTGATGAAGAACAATCCGTACCCTGTAGGAGTGTAGGTGCACCTGAAAAACTGGTGGGCCCTGCCATGCCAGCCATCGAAGAGTTCTCAGCTAACTTGAGTGAGCGCTACTTTGGACTCTCTTTCGTAGACGTGCTACCCCTCACGATTTATGGATGCCGATCTTGCCCGTCGTTATAGATCACAAGCTCATGTTTCCCCTGTGCGTGAAGTGCGCAGAGGAGAACAACGGGGATTGTAATCATACAACCAATCAGCGTAAGAGCAGAGGTGTATATACAAGCCCTGAGCTGGACCTAGCCGTTCGCCATGGATACAGAATATTGAAGATACAGGAGGTGTGGAGGTTTCAGAAGCTACCCAACCTTTTCACGCCATATATAAACGCCTTTTTGAAGGATAAGGTAGAAGCATCGGAGTATCCGCGAGGAGTTGATACCGAAGATGAAAAAATGGCTTATATTGAGCGTTACTGTGCCCGTGAAGGTATACAGCTTGACCGTTCCCAAATTGTTAAGAATCCCGGCAAGCGCTTTAGTGCAAAGTTGTGTCTAAACAGTGTTTGGGGAAAATTTGCACAGAATACTGGCAAAGGGAACGTTCATTTGGCACAAAGTTATAGTGAAGTCTGGGATTATGCCAACGCTCCCGATAAAGAGGTTATGGAGATCGTGAATGAAGGTAATACTTACATAATAAAGTACAACATCGCCGAACTGGCAACAGATACCTCACGGGTTACAAACATACCTGTAGCCAGCTTCACAACGGCCTACGCCCACATCAAGCTTTGGGGACTACTGCACTCTCTTGGGCGGAGGGTGCTGTACCCTGACACAGATAGCGTAATATTCACAGAGAGGGTGGGTGAATACATGCCCCTATTGGGGAATTCCTCGGAGTGTTAAGTGACGAGATCAAGGATGAGTATGGTGATGGTGCATACGCTGACTCATTTGTATCAACAGGGCCAAAAACTTATCGGGTACGGGTGAGGGTGGGAGAGGATATGAAATATATCGTGAAGGCTAAGGGTATCACGCTTAACCATGCGAACCGACGAGTAATTAACTTTGACTCGTTGAAGGATCTAGTGTGCTTGGAATTTTCGGTCGCAGAAACTGGGGTGTGTGGAGGAACTTAGGGGCACGAAGGTATGCCGTAACACCTATAGGAAACGTTACTAGGTGCCTGGTACCTATGATACCGTACCCTTTGGATATCTTAATCCTTGATTGTTTATATATATATATATATATATGTATTATTAACGATATGTTTATTTATTACATATATTTGTTTAAATTAGGGTTTCATTTTCTCCTTTGTGTGCGTGCGTGTGTACAATCCTAAGCTCCGCCCACTATGAACTCGGTCATGTGACTCCTGCTACTATCCAGGCATATCTCTAACTCGGCGTGCTCAGTTGACCTCTGCAAACCCTGGAGCTCAGACTTGTATTTTCTCACGTAGACGAAAAAATAGTGATGGCTACTTTTGATACTGCGTGTTCGACGTTTATGAACTGGTGTTCGGTAAAGTCGGAAGATGTGGTGAATACTGAAAGACTACCTCTTTTGAGACTCACCCTCTTTTGAGACTTTTAGGGCTACATTGAATCGCGCGAACGAACAAGATGTTCAAATACTCTATGGATATTCTGGCGAGAGTATTGCCGGATTTCACTGCACAAACGACGTAATGGACTACGTTGTAGGGCTAAACTGTATAAAAGCGTATATATACCGTGAGGTGAAAGAACAACGCGTGCAGAAGAGAAGCAACGAATATGGATAATGGGTCTTGTTTATGAGTTGTGTGACAGGCGATATTATGTCATGCTGCATCATACCGAGTATGCGTACCCTGCGACTGAGAATGTGAACCTTGTCATCATGGACAAGCTAAAGTACTTTTACCACTACATTCATTTATATCATGAGGAGGTTTGCAGTGAGGTTGTGGCTAAAGGCCTGTGTGAGTTTTTGATAGAGTTTAGAGACGAGTACCGATTATTAAACAAAAAGGATAAATACGGTCACAAGTTTCTCTCAAATAGTGCACCGGAACAAATCCGTACACGATTCAACAGTTTATGGTGTGACTCGCTCCCCCGTCGAGCCGATCCGCCCACCCGTGGCTCATTGTCATCTCAGAGCTTGAACCGACTGAACGTGCACTCCTCGAATACGATGGAACTTCCTTTGAGAAGCATTCTCAATGCCGCGTACAATGTGTCCGTGACGAAGTCATTGCGCGTGTTCAGGCATGAAACCGGTGCCATTAACTATGTACTTGAAACGACTTGTAGACAAGCAAACTCTGGTAAACGTAATGTTATTTATTTAAGTGTTGAGGAGATGAATAGTCTTCGTGATAGTTGAGAAGTGGGGTGAGGACCGTTATAAAATACCTGCAGGTGTAGGTACAAGAAGAGAACAGATTAGTGATGCTCCCTCATATACCGTTGTTTGTACGTTGTGTATAAATAACGATCAGCCATGCATTGATATACGACTGATGTGGAAGAATTCATCTGATAATAATGTTCTTGTCCCTACGCGAAACCGATTCATCCTCGATAGAATGTTTGAAATCGTCGGATTCCGTAAGCTGAAGCCTATATTAGACGCGCGTGTTACGGATATGATTAATTTTAACACTGTTCTTGAATACGCATACACCGCTCTGCTCGACGGATTTATCGAATGTAGGAATGAACAAGGCGAGAATGGTCTAAAGCTGGGTGCTTATTTAAAAGGTTTACACTCTTCGAAATATCATGAACTTTAGTACAAAGGACTTGAGCGGTACAGGGCAGAGCTCGCCTACACTGTTCACCCTGAAGAATTGTACCTCTATATAATGAGCAGCTGTCGTTACGACTTGAAAGATTATTTCAATTGCCGCTATGCGTTGTGAGGAAGAGTTCACGAATGAAAAGCTCGGGTCGGTAAGAAAAAACCCTCGATTGGAAAGGAGTGTTTATAAACTTGTATTTAATAATGATGTGGTGGCTAACGATACCCTCTATGTACGTGCTTTTGATTGTATTCTATCCGTGTTTAAAGATAACTTGCCAACCGAATGTAAAGTGGGCACAAAAATAGTATTGAACGATATGAAGGCCATTTACATCGAGTATATGCGCCCGCACACCTTGAGCAGTGAAATAATGTTAAATCGTATTTACTGCGTAGTGCAAAGCAATAATGTGACTGTAGACTCGATTACGTGCGAGTTTAGTGTTTTAGTTAAGTGGAGTAGAACAAAGTATTTTAATGTATATTTATTTTCAATATATTTAATTATTTAATATAATTTTATATATACACATATTTTTCCTGTACTAATATGTTGAAAGATTATACTTCATCGTTTTGTATATTATTATTTTTTATTTTCAATATATTTAATATTATTATTTTTATTTTCAATATATTTAACTATTTAATATATATATATATAATAAACAGGAACACCAGAGAAAATACAAACATCCTTCAAGGTTTAATAGTACCAACGTTTCGGAATGCACTAATTCCATCTTCAGGGCTAAAACAATAAAATTCCAAATCACATACAAAATACAAATTGCTTAATAACAATTTAAAATAAACTTAAAAAATTATAAAAAGTAGCTAAGAAAATGTAAAACATTAAAACTAAAAGGGAAATAAATGTGAAGTTAAAAAGTTAAAATTATAAAAAAGTAAAAGCATTAAAACTGAAATGTAAATAAAATAAACTAGTACCTTAACCAAAACATAGCAGATCTATCGATGATTCGTCAGAATTTAGGTCTGTTTTAGTTTATAAATAAACAAAGACTCCATAATTTTAAGCTTAAGGTCAGAGCTTCCGGCAGCAAGTACGGTGAAATTAGACTGTGAAATTGGGTGGTTATTGTTGTGCGAGTGATTACGTATGAGAGAATTAGGTGGTTTGCCAAGGGGTAAATTTGTACGGACCGATTTACCGAGATGTTCGTAAATACGAGATTTAAAATGTCTTTAGTTTTACCTATATATGACCCCATACAGTGGTCACACTTGTATTGATAAACTATAGATGACTTAAGAAGTGTAGGAATAACATCCTTGTATTTAAATAAATGGTAAATCGATTTAGACGGGGTGAATATAATTTTTATACACAGTTTTAAAATTGCTCAAGGAATTCTACCCACAACTGTGTATAAAAATTATATTCACCCCGTCTAAATCGATTTACCATTTATTTAAATACAAGGATGTTATTCCTACACTTCTTAAGTCATCTATAGTTTATCAATACAAGTGTGACCACTGTATGGGGTCATATATAGGTAAAACTAAAAGACATTTAAAATCTCGTATTTACGAACATCTCGGTAAATCGGTCCGTACAAATTTACCCCTTGGCAAACCACCTAATTCTCTCATACGTAATCACTCGCACAACAATAACCACCCAATTTCACAGTCTAATTTCACCGTACTTGCTGCCGGAAGCTCTGACCTTAAGCTTAAAATTATGGAGTCTTTGTTTATTTATAAACTAAAAACAGACCTAAATTCTGACGAATCATCGATAGATCTGCTATGTTTTGGTTAAGGTACTAGTTTATTTTATTTACATTTCAGTTTTAATGCTTTTACTTTTTTATAATTTTAACTTTTTAACTTCACATTTATTTCCCTTTTAGTTTTAATGTTTTACATTTTCTTAGCTACTTTTTATAATTTTTTAAGTTTATTTTAAATTGTTATTAAGCAATTTGTATTTTGTATGTGATTTGGAATTTTATTGTTTTAGCCCTGAAGATAGAATTAGTGCATTCCGAAACGTTGGTACTATTAAACCTTGAAGGATGTTTGTATTTTCTCTGGTGTTCCTGTTTATTATTAAACTGCGTTTTCCGCGCCACCAATCAATAGCCGATATATATATATATATATATATATATATATATATATATATATCATGTACTGTTATATTGATGGTTATACTCCAACGTTTTGTATATTATTTTTTATCATATATATATACATACACCAATAATTCGTCTAAATAAACAGAATGATGTAATGGTATTTTATTTAATTCTTTTGGTTGTATATATAAACGATATTATTATTTAATTATATGTATACCAAATGGCTGGTTACGCCTTCTAAACCGACTGACGAATTTCTAAGCCACCTGTCAAGAATATCTGAATAGCGCAATCTGGCAGCTGAAAAGTTAATTAATATATACACACCAGCCTTCTAAGTCAACTGGCGGGTTAAGCCAACTGGCGGATAAAGCTAATTATCGGATAATGCCAACTGGCAGAAAGCCAACTGTCAAGAATATATGCTTTAATTACGGTAAATAAGTAGCGCAATCAATCTGACAACTCAACCCTAATAATGTACACCTGAACAAGCCATTTACGCCTTCTAAGAAGCCTTCTAAGCCAACTAGCGGATTAAGCCAACTGGCTGATTAGGACCTCATAAGACAGCTGGCGCTCGGATGAACTCTCATTATGCGTCTGGCAGAAGCCAGACGAACACCCCTCTCTCCTTCTTAGGTTAAGGCTTAGGTTAGGTTTCCCTTTGGGGGTGAGGCCGTCCCACTTTCTCCCCCAAAGAGGTTAGGGGAACTCCCCCAGCTTTCTCGGGGAGTTCTCCTTCATTGCAGCTTGGGGGATAACCTCTCCCTCTTGTTTGTTGTGAAATCCCATCCCCTTTGTTGCATAACCTCTTGCAACATTCTCCCTCCCCCTTTGCAACATTGATCAACATTTGCAATTGCATTGCACTCTAACCTTTTATGCCCATACTACTCTCGTCCAGTAGGATTGGAAAAGATCGTCTGCATTTAAATATTGTGTTTTTAACTTATGTTGTCATTCTGTGTGAGCAAGACTTTGTACCGAAACGTAACGGAATATAACTCCATCTCTTATCTGTCTTTTTCTACCACCCTCAAACCGCTCATTTGTCTATATGGATAACACACACACACACACACACATATATATATATATATATATATATATATATATATATATATATATATATATATATATATATACACAGTATATATATGCAGTTTACCCCGCAAGGGGGTTCTAAGCTCGTGCTCTTGAGTGCTCTTTGTGCTCGTTTGTATGTGCTTGTTCCTGGAGGTTTCACGTGCGCCCTCCCGGCCGTAGCACCCAAGGATGATGGGGCTCGACCCTGCAGTCCTTGTTATCCTTGGTCTTTTTCCACTTCGACTGTCCCCTCCTCCCTTTCTTTTTCCTTGTTTCCTTTCCTTTTTCTTTGTTTTTCCGCCGAGATATGCCCTTTTAAATAGAGGCGAATCGGTTCTTCCCGAACTTAAAAAAAAAAAAAAATATGCAGTTTAGGCTGAGATTCAATCAGGTTTGGACTTAGATTTCAGTTATTACTAAGTGAGATTATGCAAATATATGTTTATATATTTATGCATTGCATCCTACAGTGTATAATCTTTATATTAAACGTTTGATTATATATTCTGTTTCATTGTAGTAGCATTTTAAATGCATAATTCACACACACACACACACACACACACACACACACTATATATATATATATATATATATATATATATATGATGAATAAAACCACGAAGGAAAGGAAACACAAAATGGTGCTCAAGCGCTTTCGTCTAATGACATCCTCAGGAACACTGAAGTATATAAAAAGGTTAAGCCTATATATAGGTTACAGAAAGAAAAAAAGAAAAATAAATAACATACATACACACACACACACATATACATATATATATATATATACATACATATCTATATATACAAATACATACATACATACATATATACATATATATACAATAAACAGAGAAGTAAAAATAATAAAAAATTAAAAATTAAAACCTTAAAGGATTACCAATGAGGCGTACAGATTGTAAGGAAAAATATCGATTTTTAGCACAAGATCAAATGGATTATAAAAATACAAATTTATACTGGGACTCTGCCGGGTTTTAACACAATGCTGCCTATGGTCAGGTTTCGATATATATAAAAAAAAAAAAATAAATAAAATGCAAATTAAAAGTTAATCGATTTTTAGCACAAGATCAAATGGATTATAAAAATACAAATTTATACTAGAACTCTGTCCGGGTTTTAACACATTTCTGCCTATGGTCAGGTTTCGATATATATAAAAAAATAAAATGCAAATTAAAAGTTAATAAAGTAGAAGACAAGTTTACCAAAGATTTAATGTTTTACACTTCTTATCTAAGTCTGCTTTAAAGGAATTCAACATAACAGGATCGAGTTGAAAAAGACCTTTGCTTATGTTGAAGTTATTTGAAAGTTGGATAATGGCAGACTCAAGAATATTTCTATTAACAATGTTGCTTGAATGGAATAAAACTGAAGCATTATTCCAATCAATACAGTGGGCTAACTCTGACAAATGGACAAAAAGGGCACTGGACAACTGTCCTGTTCTAACGGAATATTGATGCTGTTTTATACGTGTGTGCAAATCCTTTCCCGTCTGACCTATGTAAAAGGAATCACATTGTTTACAACCAATTCAGGCATTATCTATAAAATTGGTTGTAAACAATGTGATTCCTTTTACATAGGTCAGACGGGAAAGGATTTGCACACACGTATAAAACAGCATCAATATTCCGTTAGAACAGGACAGTTGTCCAGTGCCCTTTTTGTCCATTTGTCAGAGTTAGCCCACTGTATTGATTGGAATAATGCTTCAGTTTTATTCCATTCAAGCAACATTGTTAATAGAAATATTCTTGAGTCTGCCATTATCCAACTTTCAAATAACTTCAACATAAGCAAAGGTCTTTTTCAACTCGATCCTGTTATGTTGAATTCCTTTAAAGCAGACTTAGATAAGAAGTGTAAAACATTAAATCTTTGGTAAACTTGTCTTCTACTTTATTAACTTTTAATTTGCATTTTATTTTTTTATATATATCGAAACCTGACCATAGGCAGAAATGTGTTAAAACCCGGACAGAGTTCTAGTATAAATTTGTATTTTTATAATCCATTTGATCTTGTGCTAAAAATCGATTAACTTTTAATTTGCATTTTATTTTTTTTTTTTTTTTATATATATCGAAACCTGACCATAGGCAGCATTGTGTTAAAACCCGGCAGAGTCCCAGTATAAATTTGTATTTTTATAATCCATTTGATCTTGTGCTAAAAATCGATATTTTTCCTTACAATCTGTACGCCTCATTGGTAATCCTTTAAGGTTTTAATTTTTAATTTTTTATTATTTTTACTTCTCTGTTTATTGTATATATATGTATGTATGTATGTATGTATGTATTTGTATATATAGATATGTATGTATATATATATATATATGTATATGTGTGTGTGTGTGTATGTATGTTATTTATTTTTCTTTTTTCTTTCTGTAACCTATATATAGGCTTAACCTTTTTATATACTTCAGTGTTCCTGAGGATGTCATTAGACGAAAGCGCTTGAGCACCATTTTGTGTTTCCTTTCCTTCGTGGTTTTATTCATCATAAATATTTTTCACGTGTTACCTTCGTGAAATAATTTTCATATATATATATTTATGTAGGACGGAGGGTTGAAAGGCAGGCAGCCGCAAAAATGTGCCCTTCATAAGAAAGCCTAAATTAAGGTCTCGGAGGCTGACGATGCCATTTTTTTTACATATATAAATTTTGAAAAGATTGTCTAGTGTGTAAAATGCATGTATGTGTAGTGAAGAATAGAGGGAGAAATGTGTGTTTGAGAGAATGCTGGACTACTCACAGGGTAGATGAAACACGGATAAAGATCAGCTAAAGAGGACAATGACAGGAGAAACGGGAGTTCCAGCACTCCCTGTCTCCCCCCTTCCCCCGAGCACTTCCCTGGTCGTTGCCAATTTACCGGCAGTTTTTACATAAATTTCTTATGCTCTTGTGGTTCGGAACCCACGTAAAATTGTAGGTCCCTTCCGCTACCACCACGGAGGACATACACAATACACGATTACGAACACAGTTAGGCAGACCAGCCATGAGTGGATCCTAGGGTCTTTGTTGGTCTGAAACATTATTATAACATTATAACATTATAACAAATATGTTTAAGAATAACAATAATTAAGTGTTTACAATTACTTAGGTTGTCAAAATTAAGGACACATCATTATTATTATATATATTTTTTTAACAAATACTTTCATGGGTGTAGTAGTTTCGTCTACAAATGTACAGCAATAAATTAATATTTGTGGAGAGTCGAAAGTGATGATTTACGTTTCACTATTTTACACTTACTGATCATCGTTGTTGGAAGATATTTGCGTATGACTTTCTCCCAAACATTTTTCTCTCCTAGTTTAAGCAAGAATTGGTTTGAAACATTCGCGAGAGGAGAGGATATTTGACTCGGGAAGGCTTCATTATTGTCTGTATGACATTTCTAGCGCAATAAACTTGTATTTATATCTTTTGTTGGCAAAACTGCATCAAAGTACTTGATGACTGTATTTGGGTAATGATGATATTTTACGGCTTTAAAATGTCTTTTTCGCTTCCACTTATGAAATAATTTTTTTTAAAAACTACTTACAGCACTTTAAAACAAAATTTGTTTAAATTAATATTCCTATTTCATAAATACTTTACTCGGTTTGGGTATAAGAAATTCCATATAGTTATTATTTACGAAACTTTTCTGATCATGTGAATTCTGAATGAATTAAAACTTTGTGGTAACTAATTTCACAACTATCTTTTTCAAATCAATATTTCTGTGTACGAATCGATTTTTTAGAACCCAAACAACACTTTATTTAATTTAAACAAAAAACTTCGTATTTTAGAGAAACAAAATACTCTGTTCAAAATTCTAAGGCTGAGTTTTGTTAGAATTTAACCAAGTGAATGTTACTTCAAAATAAATTTGGTTTAGAGTAACAAGACACACACACACACACACACACACACGCACACAAACCTTTCAACCTTTCAAATGTTCCGCGCGATGATTCCTCATTTCACGAAGGTCAAGCTTGTCGCTCCTCCTCTCGAGTTGGCCTGGTGAAGTAGTGAGTTGGTTTCTTGTACTCTCCACCTCACATAGCCAGGCACGCCCAGCTCATCGGGGATTGTTCTGAGCCAGGCATCTAATCTCCCTTTGAAGATGTCCACTGCAACCCTACTCGTGTTCCTGAGGTCTTTGGGTAGTTGATTAAACAGTTTTGGTCCTCTCAC
>JAJOZX010000008.1:2310000-2327500 GCA_023014485.1 Bathynomus jamesi | reverse complement strand
TTGGCATCCCTTGGTTGCGGTACGTCGACGATATTTTGTGTATCTGGCCCATGAAACGTGACCTGGATAACTTCCTCCTTCAGTTAAATGATCAAGTCCCCTCCATTAAGTTTACTTTAGAAGTGGAACAAGACAATTCAATCCCATTTTTGGATGTGCGGATACATAGGGAAAGCCCAGGTTTTAAGTTTAGTATCTATCGGAAAACAACAAACAATTTGTCCTACGTACACTTTTACTCGGGACATGACACCCCCACTAAGAAGGCCATTTTTTCATCAATGTTCCTCCGCGCCCTTAGGATCGCCAGTCCGGAATACATCGATGCCGAATTGGAAAAAATCAACGGTATTGGAAGTGATCTGTGTTACCCATCTGCGTTTATGGAATCTTGTCTCAACAAGGCAAAACGAACTTTCTATCGTGTCAATAATAACACTCGTACTTTGTCAAAAAATATTTTAGTACTTCCATTTTTCCCGGGCTTTTTAGGCATTGCTAATGTACTTAAACTTTTGGATATTAATGTAGTATTTTCATATAACAATACTGTGAAAAATATCATAGTAAAAAATAGCCCCACCAATAATTCAGGCATTATCTAAAATTGGGTGTAAACAATGTGATTCCTTTTACATAGGTCAGACGGGAAAGGATTTGCACACACGTATAAAACAGCATCAATATTCCGTTAGAACAGGACAGTTGTCCAGTGCTCTTTTTGTCCATTTGTCAGAGTTATCCCACTGTATTGATTGGAATACTGCTTCAGTTTTATTTCATTCTAGCAACATTGTCAATAGAAATATTCTTGAGTCTGCCATTATCCAACTTTCAAATAACTTCAACATAAGCAAAGGTCTTTTTCAACTCGATCCTGTTGTTTTGAATTCCTTCAAACAAATTTAGATAAAAAGGGTAGGACGCTAAATCTTTGGTAAACTTGTGCGCTACTTTATTAACTTTTAATCTTCATTTTATTTTTATATATATCGAAACTTGACTCTAAAGGCAAAGTGTTAAAACCCGGGCAGATTTCCAGTATAAATTTGTATTTTTATAATTCATTTGATCTTGTGCTAAAAATCGATATTTTTCCTTACAAATCTGTTTGCCTCTTTGTTATCCTCTAATTTTTAATTTTTAATTTTTATTTTTACTTCTCCGTTTATTGCATATATATATATATATATATATATATATATATGTTGTGTGTAGATATGTATGTATGTGTGTAGATATATATATATATATATATATATGTTTGTGTGTATGTATGTTATTTATTTATTTTTTTTCTTTCTGTAACCTATATATAGGCCGTAACCTTTTATGTATTTCAGTGTTCCTGAGGATGTCATTAGACGAAAGCGCTTGAGCACCTTTTTGTGTTTCCTTTCCTTCGTGGTTTTATTCATCATATATATATATGTATAGAAACGACGTAAGTATAGAGGAGCGTTCTGCACACGAGGAAGAGAAATAACGAACAAATGAAAAATGAGGTGACCGCCCGGGAATCGAACCCAGGATCTTCCAATTGCCGGTCAGATATGCTATCCATTACACCACGGGCCTCGATCAGTCAGAAGTCGAAATTCTCCTACATAGGGCAGAAACCAATGACCTGAGAGGGCACCCTCGCAAATCGTGAATATGTACATTTAACTGCAATGACCACGCAGTATATTATTGTATAGAAACGTCGTAAGTATAGAGGAGCGTTCTGCACACGAGGAAGAGAAATAACGAACAAATGAAAAATGAGGTGACCGCCCGGGAATCGAACCCAGGATCTTCCAATTGCCGGTCAGATGTTATCCATTACACCACGGGCCTCGATCAGTCAGAAGTCGAAATTCTCCTACATAGGGCAGACACCAATGCCCTGAGAGGGCACCCTCGCAAATCGTGAATATGTACATTTAACTGCAATGACCACGCAGTATATTAATGTATAGAAACGACGTAAGTATAGAGGAGCGTTCTGCCCTCTCAGGGCATTGGTTTCTGCCCTATGTAGGAGAATTTCGACTTCTGACTGATCGAGGCCCGTGGTGTAATGGATAGCATATCTGACCGGCAATTGGAAGATCCTGGGTTCGATTCCCGGGCGGTCACCTCATTTTTCATTTGTTCGTTATTTCTCTTCCTCGTGTGCAGAACGCTCCTCTATACTTACGTCGTTTCTATACATTAATATACTGCGTGGTCATTGCAGTTAAATGTACATATTCACGATTTGCGAGGGTGCCCTCTCAGGGCATTGGTTTCTGCCCTATGTAGGAGAATTTCGACTTCTGACTGATCGAGGCCGTGGTGTAATGGATAGCATATCTGACCGGCAATTGAAAGATCCTGGGTTCGATTCCCGGGCGGTCACCTCATTTTTCATTTGTTCGTTATTTCTCTTCCTCGTGTGCAGAACGCTCCTCTATACTTACGTCGATTCTATACATTAATATACTGCGTGGTCATTGCAGTTAAATGTACATATTCACGATTTGCGAGGGTGCCCTCTCAGGGCATTGGTTTCTGCCCTATGTAGGAGAATTTCGACTTCTGACTGATCGAGGCCCGTGGTGTAATGGATAGCATATCTGACCGGCAATTGGAAGATCCTGGGTTCGATTCTCGGGCGGTCACCTCATTTTTTATTTGTTCGTTATTTCTCTTCCTCGTGTGCAGAACGCTCCTCTATACTTACGTCGTTTCTATACATTAATATTCTGCGTGGTCATTGCAGTTAAATGTGTATATATATATACACACATACATTATATATATATATATATATGTCCTCAAATCGCCGTAGGATTTCTTCTTCCATGTCAGGAATGCGCACGTTTCTCTCCCGACCAATGTCATGCATGTTTGCATGGAATGTTCCAGTTTCTCGCAGTCGCCGATGCAAATGCGCAAACGTTTGGTGGTTTGGCACACGTCTGTTTGGGAAGCGCTGTCGGTACAACCTCACAGCAGCTCTTCCGTTTCCATTGGCAGCCCCGTACACCATATGCATGTCAGCCATCTCAGCAGTCGTGAAGTGCTCCATGTTACGCGTACTACGTCCGATTTAAGAATGCCCGCGGCAAGCGCGAGTCTAGCCCACTTCACCTTTTAGCCAATTGCAGCGGCGCCCTCTCGCGCCGAATGGTGACGTCAGCGGACATACACTTATAGACGAAAAGGGTTTGTCTTGGTGTTGCCTATCCCCCATTACAATTTGTACAAAGTTTTCAAACACCCTGTATATATATATACATTATATACATATATATATATACAGGGTGGGGCACGGGAACCAAGTGTTTTTGGAATAATCAGAAAAATGATATTTATTTTTGTAAAGAAAATATATTGTTAGAACAACATTCGTAAGAACATAGCATTTCATGTCATAATAATCATGTACCGAAAATTATATCTGGCATATGATGTCCTTGGCCGTCGACGCATTGTTGAAGGCGTTTACGAAAATTGGCCTCCACTCTTCCCAGCAGGTCTCTGTTGATTTGGATGATTTGTTGACGGATCGCTTCCTTCAATGCATCTAATGTACGGGGCTTGTCCTCGTAGACACGTGACTTGAGGTACCCCCATAGAAAGAAGTCACATGTGGACAAGTCAGGGGACCGAGGGGGCCATGCAATGTCACCAAATCTCGAAATGAGATGGTTGGGAAACAGGGGGCGAAGAACAGCCATTGACGCTCTGGCGGTGTGTGGCGTGGCCCCATCTTGCTGAAACCACAAATGTCGACGAGCAATACGCCTTCTTCGTAACTCAGGGATGAAAAAGGTGTTCACCATCTCAATGTAACGCCCAGATGTTATGGTAACGGTAACCCCATTTTGTTCGAAGAAATAGGGACCGATGACGCCAAACTTTCCCACCGCGCACCAAACTGTAACCTTAGGGCTATGCAGCGGTTTTTCATGGAGTTGTCGCGGATTTTCAGCAGCCCAATACCGACAGTTTTGATTGTTGACGGCCCCATTAAGGTGGAAATGGGCTTCATCACTCATTACCACCATCATGTTTTCATTCTGCTCATAAAGTGCAAGCATTTCCTGTGCAAAATTCAGTCGTTGGGGGCAATCGTTTACATTCAATTCCTGCACCATCGCTAACTTGTATGGGTGAAAATGTAATTCTTCATGCAAAATCCGTCTAACAGTACGATTGCTGATTCCGAGTGCAGCTGAATGTCTCCGAGCAGAGCGGCCTGGGCTTTGCAACATCGCTTGTCTGACCCTTTCAACGTTCTCTGGAGTACGCACAGTGCGTTGCGGCCCCTTCGGTTTTGTTTTCATTATTGAGCCTCCTGTTCGAAGATTGTTAACCCAACGTAAGATTGTGTCACGAGCGGGAACAGAGTCATTTCGATGAATGTTGAATCTGCGGCGAAACGCACGCTGAACTGCTGTCACTGACTCGCCACTCCTAACAAAATGATCATACGCGAACATGCGGTGTTCTAACGTCCACTGCTCCATGATGGCACCTGAAAGATAAAGGTGAGTGTTAGTTAAAGTTAAATGCTATGAACCCAGGAATGGAATGCTACCTACCGCACGCCCCTCCCATTCCTAATGGCCGATTACTAGCTATTCAAAAAACACTTGATTCCCGTGCCCCACCCTATATATATACACACACACACACACACACACACACACACACACCACACACACACACACACACATATATATATATATATATACCATTTAGTATAAATTTGTGTTACAAGAACCTGTTTCTGCGTTTGAAGAACATTTTTGCGGCTTGCACAGGTGACGGCACAGGAAGCACGCGGTAGACCTACGTTGTAATTTATTAATTTCCAAACCCTCGTTTTTTTGTTTTTTTAATTAATTAATAGCATGGCACCCCCGTCAAGTACTTGCAGTCGCTGTGAAGGGAAATTTGCTGCTTGCGCGTTTACGTTGGCTAATAATAATGAACAGTTAGTTTGCAGGTGGTGCTCAAGCATGGAAGTGCTGAGGAACGCGTTAGAACGTGAGAGAGAGGCCAGAGTGAGGCTTAAACAAAGGGTGATGCTCTTGACGGCAAAATTAGAATCCCTTGAGACTTCAGTTACGACCCCTCCTGTCTCAATTTCTACTAATAATATAAGTAATACTAATAGCCCTCTCTTTTCCCCTAGTTCCCAACCCTTCGTTCAAGTCCGTAATGGAGCCCCATTGAGAAAACCTAAGACTTGTCTACCAGTAATAACAAACAATAAGTTTCCTGTTTTAGGTTTCGAAGGTGCTGATGAACTGGAAATACGAATCGTTGGCGATTCCATTGTTCGAGGGCAGCTCGAGGAATTCTGTGGGAGAAACCCTTGTCGTAGGCGCCGTTACTGCTACCCTGGTGCAAGGGTGGAGGATATAACTAATAGTGTTGACCATTTTACAGACGGAACTTCTGAGGACACAACGTATGTTATTCACGTCGGTACTAATAACGTTTTAAATTCTAGATCGGATGAGCTGCTGGCGAGGTACAGGCAGTGGTGGGATTCAGCCGGTTCGCACCGGTTCGTGCGAACCGGTTCCTAAAAGGAAGAAATAAAGACTACAATGATAATGAAGTGGCGATTTGGAAATATTTAAAAGGAAATTACATAAAGAATTTCAATAGAAACATTTTTTAGTTTTCATTTCTGACACGGAAGGGAGAGGAGAAGGGGGGAAGGGGAGGGGAGGGGAGGGCGAACCGGTTCTTAAAATTTTTGAATCCCACCACTGGGTACAGGGACTTATTAGAGCGACTAAAGGAAAAAACTAATAAGCTTGTTTTAACAGGTATACTTCCTCGAATTATCCAACGTAGCTATTTCTACAGCAAAGCGACCTATATCAACACTAACCTAAAGTCTCTTTGCCAAAAGGAAGGAGTGTATTTTGTGAATTTTTGGAACAGTTTCTACGGCAGGAGGGACTTGTTCCTCGGAGATAGACTTCTAGTGGGGCAGCATAGCAATCGAATTGTTCGTTTTTTGATACAAGCATGAAAATTGGCCCAGAGATAGATAAATAGATTGTAAAAAGATTTGGATAGGTTGGCATCACGAAATTTTATTATTTTCAAGATGGCGGCCAAGATGGCGGCCGAAAAATTGAAAAATATCAAAATGCTCTTAGAGTATCAACTTTGGTCTCAAATTGAAGCTTACAGTCAGTAGTTTTTTTTATTATTTGACAGTGCTTTATTTTTATTATTATAAGTGAATTTAACTGATATCTATCTCTCTCTCTCTCTCTCTCTCTCTCTCTCTCTCTCTATATATATATATATACAGTAATATATATATATATATATATATATATATATATATATATATATATATAGAGAGAGAGAGAGAGAGAGAGAGAGAGAGAGAGATAGATATCAGTTAAATTCACTATATTATTATTATAAGTGAATTTAACTGATATCTCTCTCTCTCTCTCTCTCTCTCTCTCTCTCTCTCTCTATATATATATATATACATATATATATATATATATATTAATTTAGTGTTAATTTTTAGACAATGAAGCGTATCCACATCTTTACCGATCAATTATAAATATCTATCAACAACCTTTGCTATTGTTAGTAACGTTATTTAATAAACACTGTTGGTATAAAGCAGGACTAATTTCATTTTGTTGCGGCATGTTAAAATCACACTGTGCTTGGGGTCAGGAGGGATGGGAAATCATTACGTTTAATCAGATAGCGACTGATTTGTGCTTGTCGCTCTGAATGTGATTGTCACTGCTGTGGGGGCGATAAGGAGGGGATGAGGGTACCATTACGTTTTGCTACGTCATCGGGGCTGCATTTCCGATGTCGCTTGGCGTGTGATGAAATTGTGTTGTGGGGAAAACAATGAGGAGGGATGGGGGTACCATTCGATTAATGTGCCACTGGGCTGACGGAATTTAGTCGCTGAGTGTGTGTTCTGTGTTCACATCTCTTTGTGGGTGATATCTAGTTGAATTGCTACAGCTGAAATATTAATGTAATATTGTTCTTTTATCTTTGCAGGGCCGCCTGTAAGGAACATCATGTCGTCTAGTCAAAGCTTCAACGTCGATGATCCAGAGCGTCTGTGGTCATCAGTGTCAGTGCATCCAACTGAGATCAACTGGAACCTGTGTATCATCTGCGAAGAGGACAAGGCAGAGCAGCTAACACGTCCTTCATAGTCGAAAAGAACTGACGTTGGGAGTGGATACACTTCACTGACAGAAAACCTAGTGAAATTCATCGAACTGGGTCAACTTCCACAGACACTGAAGTTAGAGAGACTGGATGAAGGGTGCGGCATTGAAGCCGCCATGGTTGCACACAATGCACAGTATCACAAGAAATGCCAGCTCAAATTCAACAACACAATGTTGAAGAGAGCAGAAAAACAGAAACTGGAAACAGACGGTCATTGTCAAGATGGAGACGAAACAGGTGTATACAAGCACATGAGGTCGGAATTCGTAGTTTCTGAGAAGGGCGTCCAAGAAGCATTGTGCTTCTTCTGCAGACATGCAGCTGGCCCAGAAGGATTCCGCGCAGCATCAACCTTCCAGCTAGACAGCCGGGTGCGGGCCTGTGCTGAGATTCTTGAAGACACACACCTGCTTGCCAGACTCAGTGTGGGAGACGCTGTGGCGCTGGAGGCTAAGTACCATGCCAAATGTTTAGTAGGTTTGTACAATCGAGCAAGGAAGGCAAAGGCTGCCGAATCTAAAGAAACTGCTCGCGAGAGGGAAATAGCCACGACTGTCTTCGCCGATTTGGTTCTATACACCGAAGAAACACGTTTTGGGGCGACAGCACCGGTTTTCAAACTGGTTAATATTGCTCGCCGCCACACGGCTATGTTGGAGCAGGTAGGAGTCAAAGTAGATGGCAGAGTTAACACGACACGACTGAAAGAACGACTCCTGTCACAGTTCCCAGACATGAGTGGCCACAAGAAAGGAAGAGATGTCCTTCTTGCATTTAATGACGATGTTGGTTCTGCGATTGCTAAATCCTGCGAGTTAGACAGTGACAGAGATGCGGTGTGCCTTGCTCGTGCAGCACAGGTGGTCCGCCGCCAAATGTTTCAAGAAGCCAAGCCCTTCACTGGTTTCGCTGAAGGATGCCAAGAAGAATCTCTACCGCAACTACTGCTTTGCTTGATGAGAATGGTCCTGGATGGTGCCAGTATTACAGAACACGTGACACACACGACGCATGCAGCACTAACCATCGCCAGTTGGTGAAGTTCAATAGTGTCAAGCATAATCGGACGCCTGGGACAACAGACTCTGTCAATGTCCGGTACATACCCTCTCAGGAGACACCTTTTCCCACCTACCTAGGGTTGATGGTTCATGCTCACACACGCAACAGGGAATTGGTTGACAGGCTTTTTCACTATGGGATTAACATCTCATATGACCGTGTTCTCCGAATCTCAGCACAGATGGGAGACAACGTCTGCCAGCAGTTCCAACGAGAGCATGTAATTTGCCCCCCAAAGATGCGCGGCAGTGTGTTCACAACTGCTGCTGTCGGCAACATAGATCACAATCCAAGTTCAACAACAGCTAAGGAGTCCTTCCATGGTACTGCTATCTCCCTATTCCAGCATCCATCCTTCACTGGCGAAGGGGTTAATCGGAGTATCGTCATCGCAGAAAGGTCCGGTAAAGCAAGCGATAAGAAGATCGCCATAAACTTGCCGTACAACTATACTAACATTCCAACTCTCACCAGCACCATTACAAATCAAACTATCCCACCTGCTGATGTGGTGTCTCTGTGCCGAGAAGGCTTCCCAGAACAGAGAAAGACTGAATCTGAATACCTGTGGCTAGACCACGTCAGACAGGCCCTTGAAAGGTCTGACGTAGAGGAAAACACGTCTTGGGCTGCCTTTCACGCCAGCCGTCAGCCATCAGGAGCTCAAGTTATATGCCCCACTCCTTTGCTCCCACTCTTCCTTGAGAGAGCACACACAATCGCCATGATTCGACATTCAATGGACGTTGTGCGAAAATGTATTGAACATGTTAATCCAGGGCAGACACCAGTAATCACCGTCGACCAACCCATGTTTGCCTTGGCCAAGCAGATTCAGTGGAAGTGGCCAGAGAGCTACGGGGAAGACAAACTAGTGGTGATGTTTGGTGGTCTCCACATCGAGTTGGCAGCCCTGAAGATGGTGGGTGACTGGCTGCAAGGAAGTGGTTGGGTTCATGCATTAGTGCAAGCCGAGATCGCATCACCAGGGACAGCTGATTCGTTCTTGCACGCAGCCCACATCACGCGTACAAGACGAGCACACCAGGTTACCGCATCTGCACTATACATCTTACAAAAACGAGCATACGACAGAAGCTGTCAGATACATCCAGCTGAGGCAGGGGGGACAGAAAACTTTGAAGACTGGTGCCATAACAGAACACATGCATATCCTCAATTTCAGTATTGGGCAACCGTGCTGGAAACAGAGCTTCTGATACTCGTCTACGTGCGTTCTCTACGGCAGGCATCATTCACCATGTATCTCAACGCCCTGACTGAACTCGCCCCCTGGTTCCACGCTCTGGATCGCACCAACTACGCTAGGTGGATCCCAGTTCACCTGAAAGACATGGCTGAACTTTCAACAAAGCACTCAGATGTGGCCGCAAAATTCACGGCTGGCAGCTTCACAGTTCAGAAGACCCAGAAAGTGTTCTCCTCAATCCCAATTAACCAAGCACATGAGCAGAACAACGCCCTAATTAAAGGGGACGGTGGAGCTGTTGGCCTTACGGACAACCCAAGTGCCCTTCGGCGTTGGATGATTGCTGGACCAGAAATCGCCGCGGCAATACAAGAGTTCCAAGATGGGCACCAGCACAGGGGAATGCAAATTGACACACGGCACCACGATCAAACAGCCAGTGTGCAGACCGCATTTACCAAAGATGTCATCTCCCTTGTTAATGTGATAGAAGATCTTGGCAACCCCATTCGAGGAAGAAAGCGTGGACTTGATTGTTCTCGACTCCAAGGAAATTGCAGGTCCTGCAGCGGTCGATGCTGTCCAGAAGGTGAAGATGATTGGCAAGGAGCAGTTCAAAACCTTCACCAGAGAGCGTCTGGTAGAAAGAACGAAGCCCATTGATGACATCATACGTCGCAACAAGCTGAACGTTTTTGTCAACCCCAGGCCGAAGACAGCAAGCAGAGCTGGGCACCGCAAACTCAAAATCACTTCCGCAATCGCAAATCCGCAAACTCAAACCTTACCTTTCGCAACCGCAAATCCGCAAACTGCTTGCCATTTTTGGTGCCGCAAACGCAAATCCGCAAACGCAAACCATATTTCCAATTTTTACAGTGCTGGGCACTTCCGCAAACACTTCCGCAAACCGCAAATTCCGCAATCGCAATTTTAACTATAAAAAGTATCCAAAACATTAAAGAGGTATAAAAAGTTTTTATATCTTTTTAATGTTTAATGTTTTAGCCTTGTTTTTATTAAAAACAAGGCTAAATAATTTATTACAATAAATCACTATTGTAGAAGAAATAAAAATACTACATATATTGATATATTATATTGAACAAAAACACCTCCTGCAAGTAAATAGTAAATAAATTAAATAATAAATTTAATCATTTGAATTTCATAAATTTTGAGACTTAGACACGTTAGAGAAGACTGTACTGTAACTGTAGTAACTGTACACACATTACATTACACAAGTTAAATTAAGTTAACACTGTGACTGTACACAACTTGAACTCACTGTACAACTCAACCCCTCTAGCCTCTACAAGTGTACGCCTCTGGCTTTGTCAACAAGTTCAGTCGTCCTCCTCCAGTAACTGAGCCAAATCCAGTTTTAATAAGTCCATGTTCCCCTTCATGAACACGAGACGTTGGAAGTTGTCAGAGGTCAGGCTGGCCCTTTTGGGCTTCATTATATCTGACCCATGGGAGAACAGTCTCTCCACGGCCGCAGAGCTGGGGATGGCCGTGTTATACTTGAGGAAAACATGAACCCAGGCGTTGCGGTGAAGTTTGGGGAACATGCTCTGCTCCAGCTCCTTGTTCTTCTCCTTGTCAGAGGACCAACTGTCCAACTCTTTCGCCAACTTGTTGGAGAGGCGATTGGAGTTGCTGTTGCTGGTCTCCCTCTCCATTGGCGTTGGGCCATAGGTCCTCAACTCCTGGAAATAAATTAAATAATTTAATAAATAATACAAAAAAAATAGTAATTTACTATTAAGTATGACAGTCTAAGTTACTAACAGACTCAGTAACAACAACTAACAAGTCAGAAATTGTTCAAATTGTTCAAATTGAATGACTGAGTGTGAGTGAGCTCAGACTATGAGTAGTACTAACAGTAACTGGCAACTACTACAACTAGGCTACGCAGAGTGCGGTCACACATTAATTTATAACTAAATAATTAAATTTTAATCTACATAATGAATTAATGATTATGTAAATAACGAAAATGATCAGTAAATCACCTTGAAGAATTCGTCCTCGTCATCGTCGTCCTCG
Organism: Bathynomus jamesi; assembly: GCA_023014485.1. Classification (NCBI taxonomy): domain Eukaryota; kingdom Metazoa; phylum Arthropoda; class Malacostraca; order Isopoda; family Cirolanidae; genus Bathynomus; species Bathynomus jamesi. Next base: position 2,315,943 of record JAJOZX010000008.1, on the reverse strand, counting down.
GCACTGCTGGGTCCGGAAGTCTCGATGGCAGCGTGCTCCCGGATTTCATCCAACAGCCTGCCTCGTTCTCGTCGCGTCGACATTGCCAGGGTTGATGTGCCGGACCACATGCAGTTTGAAGAAGGGGTGAATTGCAGTCGCCACGTGGGAAATTTGCGGAAAGATTTGCGTTTGCGGTCTTAGTTCCGCAACGCAAATTCACTAATTTGCGATGACTTTGCCGCAAACGCAAATCCGCAAACGAAAACCATACTTCCGCAATTGCGGAATTTGCGGTTTGCGGAAGTGTTTGCGGAAGTGCCCAGCTCTGACAGCAAGTAAAGGGAAGCACCAACTGGTGTGTCTGAAAAATAACGTCGGACTCTTTTCGCGGGTGTACATTGGTTGCCAGACCAGGGACGGGAACCTAGAGGCGTTCCTTTGCCATGAGAACCAAGCATGCCCTCCAGCACTCTCTCATGATGGTAGAATGCGCTTAGGTACTAAGAGTGACCTACTTCAATGCCTAGAAAACCTATCTGAAGTCCATGCTGACGCTCCTGTTACAACCTGTATAGTTATTGATGGGGCTGCCATAGTTCACATGTTGAAGCCCGGTGCTGCAAAGAACTTTGATGAGTATGCTAGTCAGATATTCATTCCCTACCTGTCCACAAAACTGCAGCAAGTGACACGCCTTGATCTAGTGTGGGACACCTACAAGCAGGATTCGCTGAAAGGCATGACAAGAACAAAACGAGGACAAGGAGTGCGCAGACGTGTTATAGCCGCAACTGCTATACCAAGAAATTGGCCAAGTTTCCTCCGTGTGGACTGCAACAAGACGGAGTTGTTTAGGTTCCTGTCTGAAGCTGCCCTCCGGTGGTTCAACATGGAGGGCAAACAGTTAATCATCACCGATGGAGAGAGAGTCCTCAGTAAGCCGCCACTGGATGATCTGGCATCACTCGCTCCATGCCACCATGAGGAAGCCGACACTCGCATGTTGCTGCATGTGTCACATGCTGCACAGCATGGCCACCGCAAGATCATGCTTCGGACGGTTGACAGAGACGTTGTGGTGTTGGCCGTGTCTGTGGTACCGGAGCTGCAACCTGGAGATGAACTCTGGCTGGCATTCGGAACTGGAAAGGGATTTCGGTACTTGTCAGCACACGAAATAGCAGCTGGGCTTGGTCGACAGAAAGCTCAGGCATTGCTGATGTTTCACGCTCTGACTGGGTGCGACACCGTGTCCAGCTTTACTGGGCATGGTAAGAAGACTGCCTGGACCATCTGGGCTGTGTTTCCGGAATTAACAGCTGCGCTGCTGAAGATCTCTTCAGCACCAATTACTGTACCAGAATGTGTCATGTCTACCATCGAAAGGTTCGTCATCCTCTTCTACGACCGAACAAGCACCAGCTCTGACATACATATAGCTCGACAGAAGATGTTTGCAAAGAACAACAACGTGCAGTTGATTCCACCAACAAGGGCAGCTCTAGAATAGCATGTGAAGAGGGCGACCTACCAGGGAGGTCATGTGTGGGGACAGACACTTCTACCAAATCCAGATCTCCCTTGCCCCACTAACTGGGGATGGACCAAGACTGGTGACCGCCTGTACGAACCACACTGGACGAACCTACCCGAGGCATCAAAGGCCTGTCAAGAGCTGGTTTCATGCAAGTGCACAAAAGGATGTATGAAGCGCTGCACCTGCAGAAAGACTGAACTTCCATGTACGGCCTTATGTGCGTGTGAGGGGAATTGTTCTTCTCAGTAGTGATACGTATCATGTAGTTATGTGTTGTTGTTCTTGTGTAAATAAAATATCAATCAATTCAATTTGGAACCAAAGTCGATACTCTACGAGCATTTTGATACTTTTCAATTTTTTCTATAAACCTATTTTATAGATTGAAATACCAATATTCCCACTATCACTTATAAAGTAGATGTTACTCCTCTGACTGTAAGGTTCAATTTGAGACCAAAGTTGATACTCTAAGAGCATTTTGATATTTTTCAATTTTTCGGCCGCCATCTTGGCCGCCATCTTGAAAATAATAAAATTTTGTGATGCCTCCATATCCAAATCTTTTTACAATCTATTTAGCTATCTCTGTGCCAATTTTCATGTTTGTATCAAAAAATGAACAATTCACGTCGATATGGCAGCTATGCCGCCCCACTATTCATCTTAATGACGTTGGAGTTGCGCGTTTAGGAAGACTATTTTATAATACTGTCTTTTCTTTTCAGGCTGCCGTAACCCGAACGGTCCCAGCGTAATTTCCTCAAATTTCCCGTGCGCTCGCGAAGGTGTCGCAATTACAAACAATTTGAAGGTTCTATCCTTAAATGTTCGTAGCCTACGAAATAAAATAAACGAATTTTTTCTTTAATTGCTTGTAAAGACTATGATTTAATTGCGATAAATGAATCGTGGCTTAGCAATGAAACATGACTTTGTAGGGGAGTATCAAATTAGAGGTTATAAACTTTTTGTTAAAAACAGAATAGGTAGGCGAGGAGGCGGTGTTATGTTGTATATCAAAGATAATATTGCGAACGTTATAGAAGTAAAGCACACAATTCTAGAACCAATAGATTCGACTATAGCAGAACTTAAATTGAACGATTTCAAACTTGTTGCGGTTATATATAGGTCCCCTAATCAAACAGTTGATACGGACAAAGCGTTATATGACTTATATCATGAACGAAAGAGAATAATAGTAGTGAGCAGGCCTTAGTTATGGGTGACTTTAATTGCGCCAACCTGAATTACGATACAATGCAGGGAGACGCTGAAGGTAATCGTTTAGTTAATTTTCTCGAGGATAGCTTTCTTATTAAAAAAGTTGGGGAACCTACGAGGTTGGACAGTATTTTAGATTTAGTAATAACTACGGATGATAGGCTAATTACTGATCTTCAAGTAATAGAACCGTTAAGCAATAGAGCTCACAATATGGTAGAGTTTGTCCTCTCAGTAAGTCACTCGAAATCAGCTAACTCGACTAAAACTCCTAACTTCCAGTACGCAGACTTTTGTAAATTTAGAAATGAATTGTCACACGTCAATTGGGAAAACGTAATGGCGATCTCCAACGCAAAACTAATGTGGGAATGGTTCGAAACAGTATTTAGGATTATAAATGAGGAATGTGTACCGTACAAGATTAAGCGTACAAAAGTAAACAACAAGCCCTTGTGGTTTACTTCTAGAGTAGGAGACATTATAAAGAGTAGAGATAGGGCTTATAGGCTGCATAAGTGCGATAAAGACAATTTGTGGTTACGAAACAACTACATATCTCTAAGGCGTGAAGTGAAAAGTGTAATAAAAAAGTCCAAGCGCGAATTTGAAATCTCCACAGCTCGTGACGGCAAAGAAAACCCCAAGCGATTCTTTCAATACGTCAACAACAGGAATCCAGTAAAAAGTGTCTTGGGGCCGTTGAAAAATTTTAATGGAGGAAGAGTTTCTGAAAACAAGTAAATGGCTACCTTGCTAAACGAATTTTTTACGTCAGTTTTTACAATAGAAGACGTAACGAATATCCTTACGGTCATAGACATAATACCTTTTGATAATGGTAATACTTTGGATAATATTGTGGGTAGTGAAAGGGAGTTAATGCTCTATATTAATAAAATGAAAATGCGTAAATCACCGGGACCAGATTCCATATATCCCATACAACTAAAAGAATTAAAAGAAAGCATTGTTGTGCCGCTAACAAAGATTTTTAATGCGTCTATTTCTGAGGGGTGCGTACTAGATAATTTCAAGTTAGAAAATGTAACACTTATCTTTAAGAAAGGCGATAAAGGTGCGGCGTGAAATTATAGGCCAATCAGTTTAACGTCTTTTGTAGGTAAGCTACTGGAATCAATAATTAGGGATCGTATAGTCCAGTGGTACTCATTACGCGGCTCGCGAGCCAAATGCTGCCCAATGAATACCACTGGTATAGTCGAACACTTAGAATTGCATAACTTGGTTAGAAATACGCAGCACGGTTTTAGGCGAAACAAATCTTGCAGAATTTTTTCAAAGCGTGGTTGAAGTTTACGATAGTCATCAGGCAGTTGATGTAGTGTATTTAGATTTTCAAAATACATTTGACACCGTACCGCACAAAAGACTCATTGAAAAAACTAAGGCTCATGGAATCAGGGGTGTAGTTATAAATTGGACAGAAGAGTGGTTGCGATGTAGGAAACAGAGGGTGGTCGTTGATGGAACGGAGCCGTGTTGGGCTAATGTAGCGAGCAGCGTTCCTCAGGGTTCTGTATTGGGCCTCCTGCTTTTTCTTATATATATACAGTATATATTAACGATTTAGATGTCGGCCTAGTCAGTACAGTTTCAAATTTGCGGATGACACGAAGTTGGGTGGTAGAGCGATCAATGACGAAGATAGAGGTAAAATCCAGGAGATCTGAATAAAATCGTTGATTGGTCAGTCGCATGGCAAATGAGATTTAACATCGATAAGTGCAAAATTTTACATATAGGTTCGCGTAACGGTAATTTTGCGTATAGTATGTTAGGGAAGGAGTTAGCAAGCGTAGAGCAGGAAAAAGATTTAGGAGTTATAGTCACTGGTGATTTAAAAGTAGCGAAACAAAGTACACAGCCGTCATTAAAGTGAACAAAGTGTTAGGTTTTATAGCTCGGAATTTTGAGTACAAATCGCGCGATATTATTGTTCCTCTTTATAAATCATTAGTTAGATCCCATTTGGAGTACGCGATCCAATTTTGGAATCCGCATATGCGAAAAGATATAGACAAAATCGAAAGAGTTCAAAGACGAGCAACTAAGATGATTAGGTCGAAGTTGTACGAGAATAGGCTTAAGATGTTAAAATTGACTACACTCGAGACTAGGAGGCTAAGGGGTGATCTAATCCAGGTATTCAAAATTATGAATGGGTTCGATAACATAGATAGAAATTGCTTTTTCGAAATATCTCAATAAATAGGACTAGAAATAACGGGTGTAAGTTGACAAGTAGAAGGTTCGAGACAGCAGTTGCCAAAAACTTTTTTAAGCATAGAATAGTAAATCGGTGGAATAGTTTGCCGGTAGAAGTAATTATTAGCACATCTATAAACATGTTTAAAAATCGATTAGACGCATATGTTGATAGATTGGGTATAGTTTAAGGTAGTAAAATTAAGGGTTGGATAAGATAAATTTTGATTCTCTTTTCATTAAAGATCACAATAACCAGACTAGAGGTCATAGTATGAAATTATTTAAGCCAAGATGTAGAACAAATGTAAGATAACATAGTTTTACAAGTGTTGTGGGATATAGGGAGGCAGCATCTTGGGTTAGGGGATACTCTCTGTCCTTACACACACCCATTTAAAGAGACTCCTGTGCCGAGCGGTGTCCCCCATAGTACTGTGAGGTATTGAAAAACTCATGATCTTCACTTGCCCCACAAACACCTTTAAATGGGAGACCCAAAATGGATGCACACACACATTTCTACATTACTGTACAGTCTTTACAGCCACACCTACACTTTTCCTCCTAAGTATATATATTGTAATGTATATGGTTGTAAATTGTGACTTGGTCCGCAATTGATATGGACCGTGACTTATTTTTGGTTGGCAAGGTACTAGAATTGATGGATACCGTAATGAAATTGACTGGATTCTTTGGATCTGATATATTTGCATGTCGGTTATAAATAGATATAGAGTGTAACATATTTGTGGACAGTAGTCTATTATGACTTTATCCTCTGGATTCAGAGATTCTATCTTTAGTTTTGAATTGATAATTAATTAGTTTTCAATTGATAATTATTTAGTTTTGTAAAAATTGGTTGTTGTCAATGTACAGGCGGTTTTTGCGTCGTGGAGCCGCCTCGATGGGCCGAAGTGGCCCCTAGTGTGCCAACTATAAAAATTTCATATGTTCTTATG